>JASANC010002887.1:0-25243 GCA_030248135.1 Theristus sp. LFF4_11 | reverse complement strand
TAAATGAGTCCAACATAGATCTATGCAAAACTTCAGCTTAGTCAAAAAGAAACGGTTGTGTAACAAAAAAACAAAAACTCGGAAAAACGAAAAAAATCAACACTTGGTCTTAGCGGAAGGCAAGAGAAACATTATTTACAAATCTACATGTACGGTATGGCCGATTAAAAATGGCAGCTTTTTACCTTGATTGAGAAGACAAGGAGTGCCTTATTGATTCGGCCATGCTGTATCTAGCTCGGAACACGATTCTCTCACCCGCACTACAGTCCATCTGGAAAATATATGCAACATGACGCGATCATGACGTGATGACCAACCAATCAGCGCTGAGAACACCTCATGATTAACCAATCAGCGCTGAGAATTGCTATGACCAACCAATCAGGTAGTTGCATATATTAGCGAGATTGACTGTACACCGACTACAAAAAGCCGCAATGGCAAAGTTGAAAGACGACCAACCGCAGTAATCCAAATTTTCGTCGTGCATCGCCGGATTGTCGTAGCAGTCTCGCTTGCCGTCGCAGAGGTCCGAGATCGGGTGCAGATGAATGTCACTGCTGTTTGAAGAGTGCTGACAGATGAACGAGGAGATGTCGAGATTCAGCACAAAGACCGGCCGAATCTGCGGCATTGCGTGATTGATCAGCTGCTTTGCGATGCACTGGCACTCTGGCACCAATGACAAGGCGCAAACGAGCACAGCCACACAAGAAGCTGGCTGCAAACGAACGAACAACGGCCCTTTCTTGTTTGCAAAGCGAGTTCATTCTATCTGCGAACACAAAAACCGACGACAGTCAATCATTTTGCTCAAATGCTAACCTACTTTTTGATCACACGATGTTCGATCGGGAAAAGGAAGTTTTTTTTTAAAACGCCCATTATTACTGTCGGTTTGCACTCAAATAAAACATTGGCAAAAGATTTTAAAAGTGACAATTACAACTTTACCAAACGATACAATAAGTTTTGACGGTTTGATGACGCCGTCATCTTCACTTTTCTGTTTCGATGAAATGTTGCAGAAGTTTATTATTTCAACCGTAACTCATGACAACACATGATTACCAATTTTCTGTTCCTGAAAACAAATTTCTTTTGCCACCAAATCTGAGGGTCACATTTGGTAAACTCAAACTGTAAACAATTTTTAAGCAGAACTGTGAAAAATTTAAAGTGAATTATGCATGTATGGAAACTAGAAAACCATGGAAATTCAAGATAGGTAGCTACAGTGTACGTAGGATATTATTCAAAAGAGAAAATGAGGTTTGTCAAAAGAACTCGATTCTGACAAAATTCCATCTTCCTTATTTTTGAGTGATACAGATTACCAAAGAAAAAAATAAAAAGCTCAATCACCAGAGATACCCACTGAACGACATTTCTCAACGGCGTTCAAAAGGTCGAAGGCACTTTTATCGTGCAACGTCGTTTTTTTGCTATAATCGCAAAAATTTGCCTTTTCCCTGCAAACACACTTGTTTGCTGTGTTTGATCCTTTAGAAAGGCACTTTTTAATAACAGAAAAATAAAAACTTACAACCTGCAGTAAAAGTCGTCGGGAAAGATGAGATGAAAGCGACGTGTGCGGCGTCGCATGTTATTTCAAGATTTTTTAATATTTCGGCCAATCAGCAAACTATAAACATAAGATGAAGATTCTAAGTGAAATCGACGATTGTCGACGGCTGCCCCACACAGGCACACCAGCATTGCCATGCGTTCAAGGTTAAAACTGTGCGAAACGCGTGCGTAACTGCAACGCAGTCCCCGTGGTGCTCGACATAACTGCAAGTTTGAAACGATGCACACGCCAATATCTGTCTTTCCAGCTTCTCTCTTCGCCTTTCTTCGAAAGATATTCAGTTAATTCAGTAAATTTGCCGCAGATTTGAAAAAATTGGTACATGTAAAAGTATCGCTTTTATTCACTGTTTCAATTTTTTCAGCATTTTTATTGCACGATTTTTGGAAAACTAATTGCGCCTGTAATTCGCCGGTTTACGTGCAACCGCACGTCTCGGTGTGGTGTGACGCACACGGAAGCCAGGCACATTCACCTGCCCTGCACTCACGATGTGCGTGCTTCACCACGCTGCAGGCGCATGTGCTGCTTTGTCATTTTTGGCCTGCAACGCATAAATAAAATCAAAGTCCATTTAAAAATGGCACGTTTGATTTTCACAGATCACTACACATGACATGCAAAAACGACTGCAATCATAAAGAATGTTTTATAAAACTGCAAATGAAGCAAATTACCGTAATCAAAGTTTAAAACTTCCTTCGTTATGAGATGTTTCGAACAAAACACAAAAAGCAAAACAGCGGATGAATCACCTTTTTTCCAAGCAGTAAATCGTTAGAATCAATGCATAGTTCGTCGGTTTAATCATCAAGGTGTGAAAATGAAAGATATTATCTGTTTACTCTATCTTGATCAAACCATATATCTTCATATGATCACCATGCTTTTGCCGTGCTCAATATGACCGTGCCTGCAAAATGACCAAATCGTTAATCGTTCATACCCAAACATCACACGTGTTCAAGGTCAAAAATTTTCTGCAATTGACGTGAAACGCATTTATGTAATTTGTGCTTGTTTGTCGTTTTTTACTTTACGGTAAACCCCCTGAACATTGTTTCTTATACCATGCATGCTATCAATCAACGTGTTTTATGTTGCATTGAATGTTCCAATGTAAATTTACGGTCCATTTTTAAAAGTTCCTCTGCGCTGCCCTTGACTTATCCACTGTACCTGAACGGTGATAATTAAACAAACAAATGATTCTAGCAACGGCGGAAGATCAAAACTTTGAAAAATAAAAAAAATGCGAAACAGATTTAGGACTCTATTAGAAAAAATGCGCTACTGCGCATTTAAAGGCGGAATATGGCCAAAAAGTGTGAAAGTTGTGAAATAAGAACACATAAAAATAAGAATCGTATACAAACGTCTGGCCAAAATTTACTTTGAAACAGTAATCAAACCGTGGAAGTTGGTGTTTTTACTTTTACTTTTTACTATTTTTTGCCAAGCATCTTTGCCTCGTTTTCTGATTTCCAACTGCCTTGTTTTATTTCGAAGTTTTCTAGGATGGTGTATGTCACCATGTCCAACAGATACCAACATGCGCTGTCCGTTCGCTTGGACCCGCATGATTTTATGTCTGGAAATTCATAGCAATAATTGATATGTGCAGGGTGGTCCAGAATTATGGACTTTTAAATTTTTATTTGGCTAGAAATCATTTCAAACGTTGACCAATGAAACTGAAATTTGGTAGGTACTTTAAAAAGATGGAATTTTTTTAACCAACGTAAAATTTTATGTGCGTTAGATTAGAAGATGCAGCTGGCACCAAAGTGAAAAACATTACAAAAACGGTTTTCAACGTGTTTTTGATTATTATGTAGTGCAGGGTGGCCAAAAAAGGTTTCAAAATGCTCTCACTAGCGTGTGTAAGACCTTTTGAGCTGAAAATTTTAGCGCTGATACAAAAAAATGTAGAACAAACACATCATGGAATTTTTCAGACCAATTTTTTTTGTTTAGTCAAGGTGAATTCAGTTTTACAGGGTAATGTTTGAAAAATCGGCTTTACATGCAAAAACAAGTTCTCACCGAAAATCTCAAAACGCATCATTGCTCACAGACGTCGTCATCATCATCAAGGTTCTCATCTGGCAGTGCTTGATTGTCTTCGTCCTCTTCTTCATCGTCTTCGGCCAATTGCCGTTGGGGTCAGCTGTTCAATGTGCGTGCCATTGTTCTCAATGACAGCGTCCATTCGATGTTGCAAACTGAGCAGCACTTTCTGCCGCAGTGCGACGCCTCCGTTGATCTGACGAACATCAAGACGAATGTTCGTCTTCAAATCGTCAACGTTGGTCACCGGAGAGCCGACCGATGCGCGTCTGTCTGTCGGAAGCGTTTGCACAGCGCTGGATTGGCCGACGCGGCGAGATCGACTGGCCCCTCGCAGCGCACACTTTGCATCACTGGGTTTCTGGGGCATGTGACGCATATCGTCTACGCGTCTCCGATGAGTCCCATAAGATTGAGACAAGTCCAATAAAAAAGATAACAGCAAAAGCTTTGTGAGTGTAAAATTTTAAGCTGTTAAAGAAAATTTCCAACGCTCTAGAGCACAACACTCATCAATGTTGATGTGTAAAATCTCTAAACAAATGAAAATACGTCCGTAATTCTGGATCACTCTGTAGATGCCGTAAACCAATGATCTTTATTTTCAATTCTGAGCTGTGTTCGTGTGTCGTCGCGAGAAACGTCTGTCTCTGATGACGATTATGTAGAGCGCGTGGAGGATGCCAAGCAGGCCAAAGGACAGCACGAACAGCGCCAGGTTGAGGAACACTTCGAGGTCGCAGCCGTGGCCTTTGTGCAACAGCAAGCCAATTGGCTGCACAGAAACAACAAAAACATCTGTTCCGAGTATTGTTGGTTTTTTTATCTGAAGCTCCGATTTATCGCCAAACAAAAAAGCCTACATACGACACCGGTTTGGCAGAGAAAGCACTTTTGACGTTGTGCAGTCTTGGCGGCTTGTCGAATTACTGTTGAGGTCTTGGTTATCAGCGTGCCGGCATAGGGTGTGAAGCCATGTGCTCAGTACACAGAACAACGAGGTGTGCAGGGTTTACGCAGAAAACTAATACCACTCACGAGTGCCGTTTAGGACCAACCGAAATCAGCAAGGCGCACAGAATCACGAGGCTGTCGGGCGTTCGCAATGGTTCGTCCGGCTGGTCTGCCATGGCACACTGCCAGTGCGTGCCACTTGCATTCAAAAGGTTGAACGCTTCTGATTACTGATGCTCTGGTGGAGTGTAAACTGTGCTACCGATGATGTAAATCGACGACGACAGACGCTGCAAAATGAGGATTGTAAAAAGCTGCGGCAGCAATTGTGACCACCACGAATATAATGGCAGAGAGACGTTGAGCGATTGAGATCTGAAAATTGATGCACATCAGCAGGTTACCGCAAAATCCGCAGACAAAAACAATTTGCAGTGGTTTGCTTGTTGCGCAAAAGAAACCTAATTTTCCAGACGAGCACGACAACACATGCAAAACAAAACGCTGAGCTATACTGTTGTTTCTCAACGGAAATAATCCTCAGTTATTTATAACTCCTACAAGGAAGCACGTTCTTCATGCTCATACTTATTGCGCCCTAAAGCGGCAGTGCACGCCCGTTTGAGGCCGGGGCTCCCCAAGGTCTTGATCATTGTTGTCTCGTTACATGCGCACTCAGGAGTTTTTAAAGGTTAAAAAAATTTAAGCATCGAAATGGTTAATCGTGTAAAACAATAAATTAAAAAAGGATCGGCAGTTGGATGTACTCTTACTGCACTAAAACTAGGCTTCTCTTGAGAAACGCGTCCTAACTAAATTTGGAATTACAATGTACATTGTATCTATGCGATGTATAGTCATAGTGCAATGTTTTGCTTGGCGTCTGCATGCTTTTGCAAGCTTTCAAGCTGCTTTACTAAAGGATGTTAATTAACGCATGTTTATTAGCACAGGCTCTGTCAAGTTATATTCAAATTTCTCTAGTCACGCACAGGTTTCGTGTCATTTTGTTGCTTGCTGCCATTAATCAGCATACGAGGTGGCTCGAGTATATAAATTTTCGACTCATTTTCATTCAACTGTTTTTTATATCAAATGTTAACGAATTGAGCTGGAAACCCACAGAAAGCTAAAAATTTGGTTTCTTGGAAAAAAACATTATTTTCAAGTTATTCAACTGAAAAGTGACTATGAAGAAAGTTCTGCTCCGGTAAACAAGACTTCCAGTTATCTCTTGAGTTGTCTCAATTCTCAGCTGAGTACGTTCGAACCACACTTTGTACATGTGTGTACATGACTGTCCTGCGTCAAACGAAATACGATTATCTTTGTATCGCGAAAAATTCTTCAATGATAATCCATCGAATCTAATAGAAGATCAGGTAATGTTACATTTTCAGAATGTTGTTTTCAAAACGAAAAAAACCCAATCAAGGCGTAAACAAAAACATGGCCGTGCGGGCGACCCCAAATCACAATCGATCGTAAGTAACGACTCATAATCGATATCGTCTGTCCCTGACGAACAAAATCCAGACGGCATGGATGATGCCACCGATCCAAACGCCGATCAACGAGAACAACACGTTCAGGAGCACGTCGTTGTCGCAGTCGCCTCGGTGCACGAACACGCCCAATGGCTGCATCAGTGGTGTCACGATTGGCACACTGAAACGCAGTTGGCACCACACCCAGAAGAAAACACGCACGCGCACTAACCGGCAACAAGAATGCGCAGATCAATATGACGACGTCTTTCAGGTCTACTGCCATGGTGCAGCGCGCTTTTCAGTGGCAAATCGGCAAAAAAATCGCTGAGTGATTTTGTGATGTCTTGTTTACGCAACTTTCGATCGCTAAATTACTGTTTAACTGGTGGTATCACTTCACTGATAATAATTTACTGTGTTAATACTTTGTTTTGGTTAAACGTCGTCTGCTATCAGCAGCAAACTACAATTCCTCCCCGAGTATGCGTGTATACTGCCAAAAGTCCAAAAATTATTTTTTGTTTAAAAAACATTTTGTTTATTTCATATTGGCGCTCTGTTCAACAACAAAAAAATCTGATCACAAAACGAAATTTTAAAACATGGAGTTTGATAAAAATTTCAAACGAACAAAAAGAGGTAAAAAAGCTAAAACTTTGTAGAAAAGTTACAGGCACATCCACCATCTGTGTTGTTGAATGCAAAAATATAATTTAAAAAATTGCTAAACTCAAAGTATTCAAATTCAAAGCACAATGACGCAAAAGAAAAATCCTTTAAAAACAACCAACCGTTAAAGGCCAACCAAACCAAAGCACTAGAGAGCAAAAATTGAGATGTGAGAATTTTTTTAAAACCTAAAACAAAGAATTCATCAACATGTAAAACGCATTGAACTTTGAAGTGTTGCAAAGTTGAAATCAACCGAATACTAATCGATATGTCTTTCAGCCAACTGACGTTAAAAAAGTCCACACAAAGAGTAGAAATGAAGCAAAACGGAATTTGTCTAAAATAGAAAGTTGGTTTATCAATAGTATCGGATAGTAATAGAAGTAAAAAGAAAATCACAAAATCGGTTTAATGGTGGTTTCAAGCAATTTTACCGAATCTTTTTTAACGAACTATTTGATAACTTTACCAACAGAAATTCAGATAACCGATTTTGCGATGTGATTTGTTGGTAAGCAGTTAGTAGAATTCATAAAACACATGATGATCTTTTGCAGCGCTAGTTGTTCAGCCGAGTCGTTTGTCACGCAGCAAGATGATGTAGAGAGCGTGCAGCAGGCCGAGCAGGCCAAAGCCCAAAATGAACAGCACCAAATTGATGCACACATCTGAGTCGCACGCGTCCTTGTGCAGATAAACGCCGATTGGCTGCAAACAATGACGAAACGGTTAGAAATTGGTAAAAACAACACCACCGCTCCCAACGAACAATTACTGCAAAACATTATTTGTCACCCTTGCAGTGCCTGTGACGGTGTTCTGCACGCTTAGCGCTCTAGGTTAGCCTTGCTTAAATTTATGTTCGTTCCTTCAGAAACGTTCTACTTAACGAAAAACAAAATTTAAAAGCAAGAAAAAACGGCCAACAAACACACCGAGATGAATATGGCGCAAAGGATGATCAAAATGTCCTTGCTGTCTGCCATTGTTGCTCGGTTGGCTGTTGCTTTTGAAGAGTAAAAAGAGGTTCAGCGACTGAATTTGAAGAATCGCGCAATAACTACTTGGATGTTTGCGTTCCACTGTTGACAGCTGAAAAAAACATTTTTACTAAATATCACAATCATTGAATGGGAACAGGCAAGTAGATGCAGATTCAGCCGCAGATGTTCGTGCAGTAATCGATTTACATGCAGAATCCAATTTAGAAAAAGTTTCATTCGCAAAAAACAAATGCAGCAAAATAGTGTAACTTCAGATAACTTAGTGTGGTAACTTAGTGTAACGCCAAATTTCAAACGCCAAAATATATCAAAATTTATTCGATGCCAATATCCATTCCAAAATTACTTCCATACCAAAATCTATTCAAAATTAAAAATAAATGCAGAAAAACGGAGCGGAGCATGGAAATGTTGGAATGGCAAATTTTATTTGCGTGAGTATTCACATCAATTACTTACATCAATATTTGCGGTTTCCATAAAACAAAATTTAGTGACGCATCCAATGCAGCTATGTCTAGTTACTAAGTACTGCTTCATGAATGCCCTTAACACTTTTTTTCTGCGCAGCATCCACGTTAACCATGACTGAGAACAAGAATATGTCAGTTCATTTGAGAAGCTGGGAACAAAGGAAGAAACACAGTCGCGTCTGTAGCGCAGGTGTAGGGCTTTCGTCTACCGTTCTGTAGGTGGAAAGCTCGAACCACGCTGCGAATAAGACACACAATGGAGAAACTAAAGTGACCAATAAGATCTAGTGGTCTACTCCCTCCAGAGCCGAGGGTAAATTGGGCTCGGGGCAGTATTGCCCGTTTCCGCCGGAATTTGGTGCCTTATGGTTTCCGGAACCGGTGCGCGAAATAATAAGTAAAAATAAATGAATAAATAAATGGAAGACGAAACAGCTCAAAAAGACAGACGGAATTTCATGATTTTACATTATCATGTTCTACCGGTCGTATTGAGCGCTGTTGAAACAGTCGTAAATTTGTTTGTCCAGTGGTTCAGCAAAGCGAAACCCGCTGCTGTTTTTTGAAGCTTTGTTTACACAAAAGCGCTTCAAATTCACATTTACGTGGCTTCGTTCACAAATTGTCAGACGAACAAGTATGTAATGTATGCTGTTCACCTGCCTCGTCCAAAAAAACAACTCCGATATCAATTTTTAGGTTATCCGACTCTATGCCGCGTGTGCAGACGTAGAAAAAAATTAGCTTGAATCTTTAGTGGCCATTCAAAATAGCCTAACTCACTCGGCCCGATTTAGGGGACTCGGATCCACGGGGGTGCTGAATCGGGAACGGGGTGGGGGTACCCATGGCGGGTCCCGGGTTTAGGGAAATGGGTGACCAAGCTTATTGGTCACCAACCAAGACCAACAATTACCAAGCTTAATGTGTACGTTGGAATCAGCGTATATAAGTTTGTTAACTTTGAATGGGAAGTCTTTCGTTTTATCAAATGTTTTGATTGAATATTTGTTTTGGTTGATGGTGATTGTGAAGTCTAGAAAATTGCAAGTATTTCCATCATTGGTAGATTCTAAACTGAGTTCTGGAGGATAAATCGAATTAGACATTTGAAGGAAGTCACTGTTATTAATGAACAACAACAACAACCAAAACCTCAAATTAAGATCATTATCATAACATAATCTTTCCCACAAAAAGATGCAACCGAACGAGCCGTTTTCCCCCAGTCTGTAAAAAACATGAAAGGAGTGGGACTAACAACAAATGGTAATATTAGGCTCCAACCAGAGCCACAGAGCCACGCAAAAAAAACAAAATTTCCACATCACTTATCTTTGCTGAAAAAGTGTTTATGCAAAAAAGACTCTTATGTCTGCTTTGATAAATGGTGTGTTTTATTGCATCAGCAAACATACCAACTATGAATGAGTCAGACCAAAAATAAAAACAAAAACGAGTGGTTCAAAAAACATTGTTACTTTTTCAGAATTAACTGTGTGTTTAGGCTGTTTCGAGTATAGTGTCTGCAGAAGAATGCTGAAATAAAAAGAGATTCCAAATGCCAACCCCCAAAAGTGTTTCAAATGAAGGCATGAAAGCAACAGCGGTTGCCGCCAGCCGCTTCATACCAAAAACTGAGCCGGAGCCGCACAGGCGCACTGCACGCAACAGCACACTAAAATTGAAGCCAGTCCGTGTTTCTCTGGACATTACATGGCTACATGTACATGTGTACATGTGCGTTGGCGATGGCAGAAGACAAAAAATGCATGGTATGATCGGACAAGCAAAAGAGATGCGACCGCTGACAGAAACGCCATGTGAAATTCAATTTTCTGACTGTATCGGAACTGACATATACGCTTGGTATAATTGAAAGATCGTTTACGCAAAGACAGAAAACAAAACAAACGGTCACGGCAACCTGGAACCTTCAATATTTTATCAGAGACTAACAATAAGCATTTTGAAATTTTTCAGCATGATCCGCAAGCAGTTTTGGCTGAATTTGCAAACTACTTTCAAACGGCAAAAATGAATGCAACAGAAGAATTTAAAGCCACTGGTAGGTGGTATAATGTGCAAAAGAATACGTTCAACCGGTGCGTTTGTACATTACTCACGACAGTACATACTAAAAAAACCAAGCACAACACACTACTTTTACACAAACGCGAAAAATTCAACATGTAGTCAAGTTTGAAAGCGCAGATACACAAAAGAGTGTGCAGTGTTGCATTTGCATATATGCGATTTCGCGTTTATGCTGTGCGTTGCGTGGTGTTCTATCATGCGAGCAATGTGGACGAAACAGAGTGGGCAGAGAGTTTACACATTGCTTCCAGAGCGCACAACACAATTGTACATGTTGTGTGCATATCGGCATTCTGTCAGACCTGCCACAAGCGCCCATGTCCAGGTGCGTGTGCCCTGATTGTTGCACTACAACACAACGCAAAACCGGTCATTCTCGTGAGTTTTTCGATAGTGACGCTGAGAAACGCTGAACTATGACTGGACATTGCACCGTTTAGCAGCGGGACACGTCATTGCTGGGCAGCACTGCATGTTGACTGTGCAATGGGCGCACGCACACCAAGTGCACCAGCACGCCATGCGTTTGCCACCAGCGTGCAGTGCGCCTGAACATGTTGATTCTGTGAGACAGCGCTGTGCAGATCAACAACGTGCCCTTAGCGCACAACGCTGCTGGTGATGCAACACTGGTGAATGCAACCGCCCTCTGATATTCATGAATACAAATCCATACAGATTAGGGCGTTTGCAGTGCCAGAGAATCGTTTGTGTGCTTTTACTGCGACAGCCGACAAACGAACTTGCGATTGCTGAGAAAGAAGAAAAACTTATGGCCGATAAGAAACATTTTGAATTCTATGCGCTGAGAAGTAGTTGAGAAATATTTACAAAATGGTCACACGTCAACAGCAATGGTTGATTCACCTGTGGTCTGTTGACAAGTTATGAATTGAAATGCAGAGGCTTTGCTGAACGAATAACTACAAATTATGACTTATGCAAATATTGCAGCCTTACCCTTGTGAAACTTGCTTGCAGTAACTGCGTCCACGTATGCAAGCAATCATTGCATGGAAACATAGTCAATGCCATTTTCCGGTCCCACGCCCCACGGTATGCTGTATTTTGGTGTCTTGAATCAAAATTGACCGCATCAAAAGGTTTTATTTGCAAAAGAGTTTCAAGTATTTTTGTTACTCAGTCACAGTTTTCTCTATCAATAAAAATGAATTACCCGCACTTTCTTCTTTCGCTCGCTTTCAGTGAATACCAGCAAAATTGTCTCTCTGACAATAAGAATTAGGCGAATACACATTTGTAAAGAATCAACGAAAAAACAAACCAACACTAGCGGCCATGCATCCGAGTAAATGAGGAAAAGTCAGCTTGATTGTTTTTTGTCGAAAATCATTTTTTTTGTATCATGTAAAATATGTATTATCTTTTCTTTAAGACCTGCGACTCAATGCGGTTGTCGACGTAAAAGGAAACTAGTTTCAACCTGTATGTGGTAATTCAGAACAGCCTTAGTGACCGCCCTTATTTAGGGGACTCGGGTCCCTTTGCCAATTTTGAATTCCCGCGTCGTGCATGAGACTGCTTACCATCTATGCGCGCATTGAGACACGGGACCAAAATAAAAGATATTAAAATTTGATGACAACAGAGGAAACGGAGTGAGCCTTTTGTATTTTAATCTTGCAAACTATAAAAATAAACGGTATGCAAACGTGGAAATATTTTATTTTGCTCACCACAAAATGAGCTGCAATAATCCCAACACTAATACTCAAAAACTTTTTATGTAACTCAAACTTGAACCAGTAGATAAACTGTGCACAATTACATAGCAAACAAACACACAGGCTCAGATGATCAAAGTGCACACTAAACATAAAATGTCCCCGCACGCCGCTTCCGTTGAAAAAAAGGTTGTCGTTTCCGCCGCTGTGTCCGGTCCTGCGCGACGTCTCGAAAAAAGGCTCAAACGGCTCAGTGTGGTGTGCTCACTCACCGGCGATTAATGTGGTAACATTTTCAGATCGATCAGATCAGATAGCGTGTATGCTCAGCTAAAAACTTTTTGAACTGCGGATGGTAGCCGACCAGTGAACTACTGAGCGCTCGTTACAATTGGAATCGACTCAGAAGATGTCACCAGAACAATATCCGGTGAGTGAGAACACCACACTCAGCTTTTTTAGCTACTTTTATTTTCTGAGACCGGACACGGCTCCGGACAGGACGGCGGACAGGGACACGCCGCGGGGCTTTCTTAACTTGTGCACGGTCTTCCAAAAAAATTTAGAAACGTTTAAATGAATCTGTAACTTATCCTAGAGCGCACCAACCTAAAAACTGTGTGTCGCCCGGTGGCCGGTGGTCATCGATATCGAAGTTGCTTAGGAGTATGGTTGGCCAGATTTTACAAAAAAACACGTGAAAATGCATTGCCGTCGCTCAGAACCAACGGCGCTTTTGTACATAAAAAATGTTCGTGTAGCATTATTTTTGGTCGATCATCCGAGTCGTTTGTCCCGGACGAGAATCACGTAGAGCGCATGCAGCAGGCCGAGGATGCCGAAGCCAAAGATCCAAAGGCACAGGTTGATCCAAACGTCTGCATCGCAGGCGTCTTTGTGCAGAAACACGGCGATTGGCTGCAACGCAAACGGCAACAACGTCATCGTGTTCTCAAAAAAATCACATGTAACAGATGGCATCGACAAAATCGTTTTTGAATATAAGAAGCGGAAAAATTTCGAAAAAAAATGCTCAAAGTAAATGTTCGGTTTTTTTGCCAAACCTTCTTTTGCTTAAAATCATGACCATTTTTGGTCTGTTATGAGCGCGGAAATATCCATCCTTAAAAATGACCACGTTACTTTTTTCATTGATCAGTGTCTTTTCAATATACACTTACCGAAATGAAAATCGCCAAAATAATAATAATGATATCCTTTGTGTCGGCCATCTTGAATGGTTGAGTTGAATCCCTCTTGAGCACGATTTGTGTCTTTTCCGGTGGTGATTTGGTGAACTAAAATGCATGTGATTGTGACCATACTTCATACTACCATAGGTTTCAGTTACATTAATGCCATGAAAATTTTTAAACGATAGACGACAAAAAATCTAGCTTTGCCTTTAAGGCGCCAATTAGCCTCAGTCGAAGCCACGGTAACCAAAATGAACACGTGCAACAACTTTCAGTTTTGATACTTTTGAAACAAGTAACATGGTGCATTTTTGAACGTATAGATGATAAGTTTCAAAGCGTACATGAAATTATATCAGGAAGGGCAGCAATACAGCTGTGCATTTCTGTTAGCAAAAAAAAACATGTTTAATATAAACGAAACTGAGAACAAGACACTGTCTATAATTGCCTGTCGAAACGTATATGTGAATCCACACCATACGAGAAATCAGCAGTGGAATCAGTTTCTAAGCGAGTTTTTCAATGCAGCCACAAAAGGATCAATAATAATAAAAGCAGATTCAAACGATGACGGCATCAATATGGAACGACGGATTGCATGATACGCACACATAAGTATTTGTTTTGGCTAACAGTGCGTAGCAACGTCACCAACAAACCAGACTACCGCATGAAATGAAAGCAGGGGAACAACAACCAAAACATTTTGCGGATCAAATTATTGCGAATGAAGGCAACAAGCATGATAGGAAATTGCAGAAAACGGTTTTGCCACGTTCATCGTTTTGAAGTTACTGTATGGCCGATTTGAACATGGCAGTTTTTTCAGGGCCTAAGGAGCGCGCGAAATTTGAATGAAGGAAAAAAGACGTTGAGATTTGAGAAATTAAATTGTGTGTCTAATTTGACGTATTTTTTTAATTAATTAGTTCTTCGTGAGTACCTACTAACCTACCCGTGGGGGGGGGGGGGGGGTAAGGGAGGGAGTGCAAACTTTTTTTGGAGGGGGGGGTAAGTGTCACGGGACCACCCCATCCCAACCCCCACGGGCGCAACTTCGTGCTAGGGAGAGTACACCACCACCCCTTAGGGTTGTTAAAAAACCAATAGTCATTTTTGTTTTTTTAATTAAAAAAAACAAGTTGAGTTGCCACATACCGTATCTAAAAAAAATCTCAGCCAGCTATCTACCTATCTGAAAAACTTTGTCTTCTGGAACTCAGCTGGAACTCAGCTCAAAAAACTCAGCCAGCTAGAACAACTATGCCCCCCCTAACTAGGATTCGAAAAAAGTGAAAATCCCGTTTTTTTTAAATTAAAAAACTTTTTAAATTTTTTTAAATTAATTAAAAAAAATTTCTCAAAATGCCGGACGAAAATCTAATGGTCGACAAAAACAAAAATAGATGCATTCAGCCGCGCTGACGCGCTGAGTTCGAATATTGCATTTTCAAAACCAAATAAGGGCATAAGGCTGTTTTGGGGCATTGATAAAACTACAGACCCGCACCCGACCCGACCCGATAAAAATTTTGTGATGAAACTACAGACCCGATGTCGGGTCGGGTGTGGACCAGAAAAGCGTTGATAAAACTACAGACCCGATGTTTTTGAAAAAATGCTCAAAATTCGAAAAAAAATTAAAAAAAAATGAAATTGGCCCATAATCGGCCTGAATAAACGTAATTGGCTGGAAACAGGTTGCAAATATAAAAAATGTCTTTGTTTGGCGGGAAGTTCAAAATATTGAATTAAAACGCGTCTGGTCACTGTCAGTTTTGTTTGCTTCACGCGGCTGATGTTACAAGTTCCATATATGAGGGTGTGGCTCTGCGAGTAACAAAAAAATACATGGCACTTCTGGGCTCTTATTGGCTGCTCATGTTATCGATTTCCCAACGTGCATGAGCGTCGAATATCGACTCAGGATTCCTTGGATTTCACGCGTTCACTATTGTTGCTGCAAGCGGCTGATGTTACACGTTTCGTATATGATAGTGTGGCTATGCGAGTAACAACACACGACAGTGCTGTGCTGTGCAGGCTTTTGCTGTGCATTGGTGCATGTGGATTGCGATTGTCGCTTTTTGGGCAACAATGTCCTTCAGTTCAGACTAGGGTTAGCGGCTTTGAAATTTTTTTATATATTTTTTTGTTTTTTTAAATTTGGATTTTTTTCAAACTTCAAAAAAATTTGAAATTTTTTTTTTACTTTGCACCCCTTCCCTAAAACCGGGCACTAGGGTTGTTAAAAAACAAAAATCGTCATTTTTGTTATTTTTAATTAAAAAAAATTCAAAAATCAAAGTTGTGCTAAATCATTCAGCATAGTTGTTCTAGGGGGGGGCTGGGGGGCCGCCCCCCCCCAAAATTTCGAATCTACAGTCCATCTGGCCAATATATGCAACTCGCTGATTGGTCGGCTCCTCACGCTCCGCACCCCTGGGAACGGGATTTAGAAAATATCATGTTTTTTATTGTTCATCGGTTTGTTTTTACTTTTTATGCCGAAATAAATTCTAAATCAAAAACTACCAAATTCCAAACGTTTGCATTGGTAAAAAAATAGAAAACTGAAGTTTGGTTGATTGACGGCGACGACGTCGTCGATAATTTTTGCTTTCAAACGTACCGCTGGCCGCTGCTGCGTGTTCAAAACAAATTTAAAACAAACAAACAAAATAACAAAACTTGCTTCCAACGGTTTCGACGGTTTTGATCCCGCTTTTACGAATTGATTCACTGGCTGCGCCATGTCCATTCATTGTTGTTCAAAGATTGTTCACATTGTCAATAAATACTGTCACCTGCTGCGTTCTTCTGCACTGTGCTTCGGACACAAAGCAGCGGCCAGCGGCGGCACGCTCTTTTCATGCCTAAAGGCAAAAACTAAAACAAAAACCATAGACGACGTCGTCGCAGTCAATCAACCAAAAAAGACATTTTTTGACATTGTAACCAATAATGCTAATTTTTGGAATTTGGTAGTTTTTTATTTAGAATTTTTTTCGGCATGAAATAAATAAAAACAAACGGTTGGCACGTTTTATGATATTACGCTCCAGTTAACTCACGCTCCACAATTGGATGTTCTCGGACATTGCTAAAACGGACCTAAACCTAAAAACCAAACCTAAGCCTAATCTTAACCAAAACCTGTTCCTAACCTAATCCTAACCTAAGCCAAGCCTTTTTTTGAAAGCAAGAATGAAAATAACTGCGTTTTGAACAAGTTTATGTTGAGTGCGGAGCGTGTGCAGGCGCGCCAGTGGATCATGAGCAATGAGCAATGCGGCAGGTGCATATCATAATGAAGCTTTGCGAAAACAAACCGTTGAACAATGAAAAACATAATTTTTTTCTGAATTCCGTTCCAAGGGTGCGGAGCGTGAGGAGCCGGCCATTCAGCGAGTTGCATATATTAGCCAGATAGACTGTATCTCTATCAAACAGGTTTTTTTCGTCGTAATGCATCATTATTAAAACAGGTGCATGTGCAGTGGCGGTGGCCCCTGCCCTTTAACACAGGAAAGAAAAAAATGCAAAAACTAAATTGTTCATTTTCACCTTATCAAAAAGGCTTGGCTTAGGATTAGGATTAGGTTTAGGATTAGGACTCATTGCAAGCAACCTCTGATCAGAAATCAAAAAATCACTTAAGTATGTATACAAATCGGTTTTTTTCGGCTCAGCTATTATCTACAATCAGTCTATCTCGCTAATATATGCAACTCGCTGATTGGTCGGCTCCTCACGCTCCGCACCCTTGGGAACGGGATTCAGAAAAAATCATGTTTTTCATTGTTCAACGGTTTGTTTTCGTTTATTTCATGCCGAAAAAACATTCTAAATGAAAAACTAACAAATTCCAAAAATTTGCATTGGTCACAATGTCAAAAAATGTCTTTTTTGGTTGATTGACTGCGACGACGTCGTCTATGGTTTTTGGTTTAGTTCGAATTTCGAATTTTCGAATCTATCTCTATCAGACAGGTTTTTTTCGGCTCAGCTATTATCTATCAAAAAATATTTCTCAGCCAGCTATCTATCTGAAAATTTTTGTCTTCGAAGACATAAAATTTGTCGCGTCCGTGGCGTAGCGGTAGAACTTCGGCCCACAGTTCTGTAGGTACCGGGTTCGAACTTCGCTGTGGACAAGACATACTCGTGGAAAATTAGAGTGACCAACGAACATCTAATGGTCTATTCCCTCCTGAGCCGAGGGTAAAATTGGGCTCGGGGCAGTATTGCCCGTCTCCGCCGGAGTTTGGTACCTTCGGGTTTCCGGAACCGGCGCGCGTATAATAAAAATAAAATAAAAATAAAATGTGCCAATTTTGTCCAAAATTGACTATTTTTGCTCGTAATTCATGAAAATTTTGCTAATTTTAGGTAAAATACGCGTTTATACTTGATTTTTAGTGTATTTTTAGCATTATTTTGCTGTTTTTATAGCTTAGCGTTTTAGTTATCTATCTATCAAATTTCAAATTTTTGACCGCCCCCCAAAGTCACATGCCCCCCGCGGCCCGCGCCCCCCCCCAAAATTTTCCAGCTATCTATCCATCTGGAAAATTTGCTCCAGCTATCTATCTATATCGGCTCCCCCCCAACCAGTACCGTGGGCCCAAAAAAATTTTCGAGGGGGGGGTATGGTACCGTGGGGGGGGGGGGGTGCCGACCAAAAAGTGAGGGGGGGGGGTCCAACCTATGGTAACGTGGGACCCCCCCAGGGGGGTCCCATGGGGGGGGGGGTGCATTTTTTTGAAATTTTCTGTGGGGGGGGTCCGCCCCCCCCACCCCCCCCCCATGAAATTTTTTCGCTTAAATTTGAAAGGAAAAACGCTAAATTTTGCTGCAAAATCTTTGAAATTACAATGAAGATGGTCGAGTTCTCATATATTCAGCTTATATTATGGACTTTATAGACAAAAAATCATGATTTTCGAAAAAAAATTTAGGGTGTGCAGAAAATTTTGGGGGGGGGGGTCTCCGCCAGACAAAATTTCATGGGGGGTGTGGGGGGGGGGGGGTGTCGGCCAAATTTTCGAGGGGGGGGGGTCCGATGGGGGGGGGGGTGCCCGGTTTTAGGGGGGGTGGCACGGTGCGCCCCCCCCCCCCCCCCCCCCACCCGACGGTCTCGGGGGCCCTGGGGGGGTGTACCCCCCCCCACCCCCGCCCACGGTACTGCCCCCAACCCTTCGGCTCTGGAACAACTATGTTCATTACTGGTTTGGAACGACCGTAAAAATTTTTATTTCAGCTCCTGTAGAGTGAGTGAGCCATTATTGCGATCGCAATGTCGCTTGCGAATATCGCCACGCGTCGGTCTCTGCTTGCTGCGCAGGTGCGTCGCTTGTTTCTTCTTGACAACTCAACTTTCATTTTTTTTGTTATTTCTAATCAATCTGACACAGTTTATAACGCAATTTCAGAGACTGTTGACAGTAAACGGCACCGCATTCAGCAGCTCCACTTCAACGGTGTGGCCTATTGAAAATTAACATTCATTTCACGCCAGAAAAAAAAACAGAACAGGCAGTGGTATCATGAGAAAGAAAAGATGGTATATACATATAGTCGCGTCTGTAGCGCAGGTGTAGGACTTCTGTCTATCGTTCTGTAGGTGGAAGTTCGAACCCCGCTGTGGACAAGACACATAATGGAGAAACTACAGTCAATCTCGCTAAGATATGCAACAACTAGCTGATTGGTTGGTCATAGCAACTCTTAGCGCTGATTGGTTAATCATGAGGTGTTCTCAGCGCTGATTAATTGGTCTTCGCGTCATGTTGCATATATTTTTCAGATGGACTATCAGGTGACCAATAATAAGATATCTAATGGTTTATCTAATGCTTTGCTCCCTTCAGAGCCGAGGGTAAATTGGGCTCGGGCAGTATTTCCCGTTTTCACCGGAGTTTGGTACCTTATGATCTCCGAAACCGGTGCGCAAACCATAAAATAAAAATAGACTATACACCACATACACGAGTAAAAAAACCTGTTCTGTTTTGCAGAATCTGAAAGAAGTGCTAGCGGATAAAGTTGTCGATCATCAAAAAGATGTTGCATCGTTCCTGAAGCAGCATGGACAAACGAAGATACAGGATGTCACTGTGCAAATGGTGCGTTCGTGTTTGTTCGTTTCCATGCCATAAAATTTATCAGATTCAAGTGACTTTTTTGACATATTTGTATGATGCGCAGTGTGTTGTTGTGTTCTGTACAGGCGTATGGCGGCATGCGCACCATGAAAGCGTTGGTCTGCGAGACGTCGGTGTTGGACGCGAACGAAGGCATCCGCTTCCGTGGCTACTCAATTCCGGAGTGCCAAAAGCTGCTGCCGAAAGCACCCGGTGGACAAGAGCCGCTGCCTGAGGGCATTTGGTGGTTGCTGTGCACTGGCGACATTCCAACGGAGGCACAGGTGTACAAGCGCATTGCCATTGATGCACTCTGCTTGTGTTTACTGTCTGATGTTTACTGTGAGCTATAAACTGTAAGTAGCAGTATAGGTAACATCGCCAGGTGGCATTCATTGTTGCTACTGCTAGCTGTGTTTAGTTTTCATGAACGCATTTTCCTCATGTTTATTAGCAGTGCGTCACTGAATCGCTCAATTGCAGACGACCGCGATCAGCAAGGAATGGGCTGGTCGTGCGGACTTGCCGGACCACGTGACCGCGATGCTGCGTAATTTCCCAGCGCACCTGCACCCGATGACGCAGTTTGTGGCTGCCATTGCTGCGTTGAACACCGAGTCAAAGTTTGCACAGGCATACGCCGCTGGCACCTTGAAGAAACACACTTACTGGGAGGTCAGCTGAGCTCACGTTCATCAGGTCAAAGCTCGTTGTCGTCCTGTGTCCCTGTGAACAGATGACAAGTGCGTGACGTAGTTGTTCAGCTGACTGGCTTCGCTGATTGGTGCAATCAGTTCGATGCAACCAATCAGTTAGAATGCACAAATGGCATCGCTTCTATTTACTGGGGCTTCACTGATTGGTACAACTAGGGTTAGGGGCTTTGAAAAAATTTTTTTTATTTTTTTTCTCGTTTTTTTTAAATTTTTGAAAAAAATTTCTTCTACTTTGCTCTGAAAATTCGATTTATGGCATAATTTTTTGAAAGTTCAAACCAAATTTTCTTCCCAGCTTCTTTGTGTGCTTAGGTACATGTCATTATTTGGTCATTTTGACCGACGTACTCCATGTTTTTCGATTTGGATGACTTCTAGAGTCAATTTTTAGCGTTGAAATGACTTAACTGAATTGAAATATCGTTTCAGAAATTGTTTTCTTGCAACTTAGAACATGTTTTTCAGTCGGTAGGCCATGAGATGAACATGATATCTTGTTGATTGGCGTATGTTATAGGTCTACAATGGAGTTGTGCGATATATTGTTAAACAATTGGAGCGGAGATGTTGGTTAATACCACATCACACGACCGTTTTTCAGATACCCGATAACATGGCCACATGTTAAAACTTGCGTGCTGAGCTAAACTAACGTGTTAAAGTTGCGTCTGTCAGTTGCCCGCAACGTGATCGCGAAATCATGGTACGTGTTTTCGATACGATGATTTGAAGAGTGGGCTCTCGCCATGTGGCAGATAGCATAGCTGGTTGAACCTGAAAGTAAGTGTCTTGGGGGGGGGGCGACCGGGTCGACAGGGGTTGCCGACTTAGCTACAGCAAACAGGAATTTTTGAACACAGTCTAATTTTGGTAGTTTTCTAAAGAGGAACAACTAAGAACGGTTCAATATTCAAGTACACGTCGAAAATTGTCCTGTTTTACTGTTGAAAATGCAACTTTCCCTCTATGAAATGGACATAATTTCAATAAAACACGATTTTCGCTCTTATAGTTTTCCGGATCGTTCTGAAAATAGTCTAGATGAACTCAGCTCGACGAGACGCTTCGAACGTACCTAACTTGTAAAAAAAAATTTTTTTAATTTTTTTTTAATTTAAAAAAAATCCGGATTTTTCCCCCCCTAACCCTAGGTACAACCAACCAATTGGTACAAATTGGTGCAATCAATGAGTGTGCCAGAAGCGACTGCATAAACGGCGTCACGCTGAGTTTGTTGCAGTACGTCTACGATGACTCAATGAACCTGCTTGCAAAGCTGCCAACCGTAGCCTCATTGATTTACCGCAATCTTTACCGCGACGGCAGCAACGTTGGCGCAATCGACCCTGCCAGCGATTGGTCGGCCAACTTTTGCTCGATGCTCGGCTACGACAAATCGAAGGAGTTCATTGAACTGATGCGTCTGTATCTCGTGATTCACAGGTGCTGCATTCAGCTGGCCTTGCAAACGGTCACAGTCCCGTTAAACTGGTTCAACTTAAAAAAAACAGTTGCTGATGTGTTGTCATTGTGTTGTGAAGAAGACACACGACGCAGTGCACTTGTTTCATCATGTTTTTTTTAATTTGACTCGCTTTGTTGAATGTGTGTTTTTTAATATGTAGCATGTTTGCGTTTCAGCGACCACGAAGGCGGCAACGTGTCTGCGCACACGCATCATCTGGTCGGCAGCGCCCTCTCAGATCCATACTTGTCGTTCGCTGCTTCAATGTGCGGCCTCGCTGGCCCGCTGCACGGACTCGCTAATCAGGCATGTCTTTGAAGCACCAAGCTGAAGCTTCTGCGCTGATTGCACATGGCAAACTCGCCTATAAGGCAGTAATGTTCTGTAACACCTGCAATCATAAAGCGTGCGTGCATGTTTGTTGTGAATGATTACTGCGTTGTGCAGCATCACTGTATTGTGCATTTTCATATTTTGTCAACGTAAAACACAAATCAATTGAAACAATGCTTCAGCACACGCAGCTTGCAAGTGCCCAACAACGACGCAACTGTCATTTCAGGAAGTGCTGGTTTTCTTACGAAAAGTTGAAAAAGACGTCGGCCACGACTACACGATTGATCAGTTGAAAGATTGGGTGCAGAAGCATCTTGCGTCCGGACAAGTGGTGCCCGGCTATGGGCATGCCGTGCTGCGCAAGACTGACCCGCGGTAAATCACACATGCACGCGTTTTGTTATTGACTCACAATCACTGAGTGCTGTGTTGAATGACGTTCAGTGTCATACTCAGTGCCGTTCGAATGCACCCAATCAGCTTGCGGCAATGTTTGACCACTTTCAGGTACACCTGTCAACGTGAATTCGCATTGAAGCATCTGCCAAAGGACCCGTTGTTCAAGCTGGTCTCCGATCTGTACCAGGTGGTGCCGGACATTTTGCTGGCAGCCGGCAAAGCTGCCAATCCGTGGCCGAACGTTGATGCGCACAGTGGCGTGCTGTTGCAGGTTGGCGCACGCTCACAGCTCTGTCCAGCTTTCATAGCTGTCAGCCAACGGCTATCCTCGGCTTGCTGCGTCTCGTTCACAACCGCTCTCACAGGCTTGCGTAATTTCGTTTCAGTACTACGGCATGAAGGAGATGGGCTACTACACGGTGATGTTTGGCGTCTCGCGCGCCATGGGCTGTCTCTCGCAAATGATCTGGGACCGCGCAATGGGCATTCCGATTGAGCGACCCAAGTCGCACAGCACGGAGGGCTTCAAAAAGTTGGCACAGGCGGCTGCCGCGGCTAAAGGAGCTTGAAGCTGGCACGCTTGACGCTGATGTGTGTGCGTAACGAACATAATGTGCACCATAGTGATCTACTGCTGCTGAGCGGTAAAGTGTCGTTTGTGGTAGCAGAGTTTACAGTCATACCTAGGCTTAGGGGCTACAAAAAGTTTTTGTTTTAAATCCGTTTTTTTTCAAACTTAAAAATTTAAAAAACTACACTTTCTTTTGAAAACACAACTTTTTTGAAAGTTCAAACCAAACGTCTGGACGCTTCGAACGAACCTAACTTGTACAGAAATTAAAAATTTAATTACAAAACGGATTTTCTTTTTTCCCCTAAACTCTAGCCATACGTTCTGTGATGTTCATAGTTTTTGTACACCAGTGTTAGCAGTTTGAGAAACGGTGTGACGATATTGAAACAAATAGAATTAGGGCTCTTATGTTTTTTTATTTTGTTTTCTCGTGGTTTTTGTTGATGTGAAAGTGTTGTTTCGCCATTACGAGGTTATTTTTGATGATAATTTGTGTTTTCCGTTGTTTCACGTTGACTCACTGGCACGTTTTATAATAATTTGCAACCACCCTAACATTCGCCATGCTCTTGCGCGTTTCACTCCGACCCAGTGTACATCGCTGGTGTACATCCAAACAGTCATTATGCAGCAACATGGCCCAATGAATAAGGCAGCCCTTGTAAGGCGAGATCAGTCGCAGACTAGTATACTTTTCTTTTTCAAGTATACCAAGATAATACCCAATCCTGTGTGCAAGGGAAAAAGAATGAACAGAATAGCACGAATAACCAATACAATGGGGTTTTCAACGTCTTTTTTCTTTCATTCAAATTTTGCGGTCTCCTTGCAGCCTGAAAAAAAGCTGCCATGTTTATTCGGCTATTCCGTACGTACGTTTTATTTTTTGTCTCAAATACAAGGTAAACTGCAGCCACTACCTACATATTGCATTGTTTTGTTGTGAATTAGGAGATACTTTGTAAGGTTTGTAATTCCTAGCGCCATTTATAATACTAAAAAATTTATGTTATGGTTCAACTAAAGCGGGCGAATTTATTATTATTATTATTGTGCAAATACGATAGAAATATTTTGTGTTATATTTATACTTTTAGCGGGTGTAATCTTCGATTGTTCACCGCTCAGAATGGGTATACAAGATACAAGCAAAATACAGGCAGTTGCACTTTTGTTTCTGTTTTACTGTTCAACTATTTTACAGTTTCTGTTTGTCGTAGAATGCGCATGCTTCTGTTCACCCATTGGCTAATGTCACAGCTGTTCTTTTGCGATCGTCGGATGTCGTGTGCACACTTTTCAGTGATTCACGAATAAAAGCAATTGTTGTGCTTCTGATGTGCACATTGTTTGCAGCACTTCGGAGTCACTGAGGTGGCATGCCACCCGCTGCTCGTTGGCGTCAGCCGGGCGCTCGGCTGTCTGGCGCAGGCAGTTTGGGACAGAGCAATGCGGCTGCCCACTGAACGACCCCGCTCGCACAGCACTCACCATTTGAAACTGCTGGCGGCTGCTGCTGCTGCTGCCCGTTGCAGGTCTCGGTGATGTGCCTTGCGCATTCGCTGTGTTCTTAAAATTGTCTGCTGTGATACTAGCAATCGTTTTTATTGAAATTCAACGCATGGAAAATGGAAATAGACCAGAACAAAATGAGCTCACAGGGATTTATGACTGGAATCCAAGGCGACTTCGACGGCAAAACGCAAAAGAAGGATATTTTGATGAAAAATTAAACCAAAGTCGCGCTATTGCAGAAGTTTCACCGGTTTGCTTCAAAGGACTTTACCCTAGTGATGTTCATGCACGACTAATAACAACGCTCTCACAAACTGAAATTCTCCAACTAAACGACTAACAAACATGAAAAATTCGAC
Organism: Theristus sp. LFF4_11; assembly: GCA_030248135.1. Classification (NCBI taxonomy): domain Eukaryota; kingdom Metazoa; phylum Nematoda; class Chromadorea; order Monhysterida; family Xyalidae; genus Theristus; species Theristus sp. LFF4_11. The sequence continues at coordinate 495 of JASANC010002887.1, read as the reverse complement.
GGAGAACACAACAAAAATAACAATGGGCAACAAATTTAACAAAGTGACTAACTGACGAAAACGCAAAACTGTCGAGGTGCTCCTGCTGGTTCACTTGCTCCATACGCCGAGCAACTCAGATTCACGGAACATGTAATACTCCTGAAAAAAACGAATTTGAATGAAAACACTGATCACAACACTCACGGGCTGACTGGGTCAACACGTGCATAGTGGTTCACCACAGAATGGTTATCGTTCAAGTTCACCTTTTCGTCCATGGTTATCTTGTTTTCGCCCCACTGAGGCAGCAACACGCGATCACCAACCTTCACGCTCATTGGAATCGTATCACCGTTCTGCAGCAAACAAGGCAATTAAAAAATAGCAATAAAGCTGATCTTTCTGAAAGAGATGCAGGCAAGAAACAAACATCCAAAAAAACCCAAAAGCGACCTCAAACGCTGGTGTTCCAAATCCAATCAAAAGCATAAAATCAAAACGGCTATCTCAACC
>JASANC010002885.1:0-39770 GCA_030248135.1 Theristus sp. LFF4_11 | reverse complement strand
GCACAGTTACACAAACACACAGGCACACATACATGTGCGGTGGATGCACAAGCGCGCTGTTACAGTACTGTATATAAACTTCGAATGTCTACGAGCGTGTGATTGTTTGAGACTGTGCAACATGATTGTGTTTTAATAGAATGTACCGTTTTCCAATTAGGACTTCAGCAATAATAGGAAACAGTATTAGCAATTTTGCTACAAAGAAAAGCAAGCCATACGCTACAATAGCGCGATTGCGCGAGCATTGGCTCCTGTCTGGAGTGACTATGGAGTTGTGGATGATGTAGTGATGTAACACGCAGAAAAAAATGCTTATGTATATGCACATGTTCGTGCATTTATTGACGCAGATGCACAGACCCGTACACTTATCGACACAGATTCACTTCAATGTTCAAAGGAAGCAAAAAAACAGCTCCGCATCTACATTGTTCTCCGCAGAAAAAAACCGCTGTCATTTTTGCGTTTTTGAGTGCACGAGTTGGTGCATATGAATCGATAGGTGCACGAACATGTGCATCTGCATGAATATTTGCATCTAAATGTGCATCATTTTTTCTGCATAAACTCTCTCTAAACTCTCTCCTCTCCTCCATCCCATCCAACCCATCCCTGTCCCAACCCAAACTGCCAATGATCACAATCGTCACAACATGCCCGGTCGTCGTATCTGCCTGCCGTGCACCTCGGCCGCGCGTGCCTCCGCCTCCAACCTCGCCTGTCTCGGATCAGCGTGCGCCCGATCGCGACCGCGCAGATTTGCGAGATTGTTCAGCAGATTGCCCAGCGGATCTCCGCCAAGGCCACCACCACCGCCGTCGAATTGGATGCCTGAGTCGTGTGAGATGATGATTGATGTGTTGTTTTAGGGCCCATTCATACTGACGTATGCGTATACGGCACGGCACGGTACGGCACGTCAGGTCTCATGTTATTTTGCACACTACCGTCCATCAAGAGGTGCCTTTGACGTACGTACGTCAAGGTGAACAAACGCGGACACGATCGAAGAAAATTTCACAAATCGAGGCGGAGTCCAGGCGTGCACATAATACAAAGCATCACGTGGTCGCTAATAACCAACCAATCAGCAAATTGCATATGATATACGGGAAAAGACTGTTCACGATACCGTGCGTAGCACTGGACGGTTGACGTGTACGCTTGCGTTCTTGTGACGACGAGGAGGCGGAGTCGTCCAACTCTTGGAAGATGCTACGTAAGGCCGGGTCGACATCGGCTGCATTCAACAGCTCATCTTCAGACGGCACTCGAAATCCTGCAAAACGTATTTACTGATCGCGTAGCTACGACACACAGCTACGAGTCACTAAATATTGCTGCATGAATGCCGCTTCAAAGACTGTGCTGAACCGGTTCTCACAAACAGCATCCTCACAATTGAAAAACAATCATACACAGCCTATATGGTACGTAAACGTAATCGCTAACGTAAACATAAATGTGAACGTAACCGTGAACGAAACCGTGAACGCAAACAAACGCAAAAAAACAGCCGCATACGGATTTTGCCGTTGTGATCGCGTAAACCCACGATCGGTTTGCCCGTGTTCAGCGGACGCCTTCGAATCGTGTCCGTCCGCACGCTGACGTGCGTCTCCGGGTAGTCGTCGTGCGAGAACGCCAGTTCAACGGGAAACTGCTGTGGCTGATGTTCGTACGACTGCTCTTCGGAGGACATGTCGTACATGAAATAGTAGTCCGGCGTTGTCGTCGGCGGCAGTTTCGTGTAGACGCGACGCCATGGTGGACTGGTGACTGACGGTCTGGTGGGGCGTGTCGTGGGGTGCTCGACACTGATTGATCGCGTTCGGGTGGGCTCTGATTTTTATGGAAAAATTAGCATCCAAACAAATAGGTGCCCTGAGGTGGAAAAATGGAGCATTATCATTGTCTGAATTGGAAACAGTTTTCTTTGCGTCAGTGTTGTTTTCATCGCGAACTCTAATAAATGACCGAAAAATAAGCAAACCTGGTTTGGTGCACCATGACTTTAAAAAAAATCTTAACGTCATCTGCAAATAAAGTTCAAAAAACATGAAACAACAAAAGAGCATTCGTCGCACCTACCGGTCGGCGGAATGACAGTGCTCGTTCGAAGATGTGCGATCGAGACGAGTTTTTTACGGTGCTCTGGTCTCGACACGAGCGTCCGCGATCGACTTTGAGTTTGATCGGTCGTTGTCCTCAGTTGTGGACTGCGCCGGAGTTTCCGTGCGTTCTGCAGTCAAGAATGCAACAAGAAATTCGAGAAAAAACATAAATCAATTACTCAACAATGAAATTCCCTTCAGAAATTGTCGTTTGTTGGTTACTAACGTATCTTGAGAGAAACTAAGGAAACTCACCTCATTAACTGTTGATTTAACATTAAATTTATTATATATAAACAAATTTAACAGTGATTTGTTGAGTAGCTGTTTTTAGAGAACTTCACCCACCGTTTCATGAGTGATTATGGCACAGTGGAAAACAAATATCACCGAAAATATCCTGAGCAACGCAAGCATTCTATCCTGTGGCAATTTTGCGTCTGCCAAGTTTACTTCTGCGTTTCGCAGCTACATGTACACGCGTACAACTGCTGAAATCAGAAAAAACACGTATACACCATGCACTTATTAAATTTGCTAAACAAAAATGTCAAACAGTTTTATGTATATTTAAACGTGTGCCAATAACATTTATAAATAACGTTTTCTTTTAAGCACGACAAATCTGAAAGCACCATAACCTTTTTTAACATTGGTATGAACACGCTTTAAAAAACGGGTTTCTAAATTTATGGGGTCCATTTGAACATACTTGTACTGTATGACAAGGTAAGTTATGTCACAGTAACTCTAAAAATGAACGTCAGCAAAGCAGATGTAACAACATGCAATGCCGATTTAGCAATGATTTTAGCAAATATACATACATACGATGTATGTACATACATACATGTTAAGTAACACATACAACGTTTCGTCCATTTTCCAGCCCACACTCTTTGAAAAAATTGCAAAAAAACATAGTATATGAATAACAAACTGCAATAAATGACAACTCAATTCAGCTGCAACTGCTACTTGTATTTTACACAACACTAACATTAACAAGAACGGCAACATGAACCTCCCATGATGACAGCCATTTTGAGCATCGCATCTAGTTTTTTTCAACGCAGTGCGACTTGTCTGTGATTTCGCGCATTAAAATACTTGACTGAAATCTGAAAACCTTCAGAAAACAAACATACAGTTTTCACGGGCAGAAACTTTATTTTTGGCGGTGTAATTGCGAAAAGATATATAATGTAACATATATAAACAAACACTTTGGATAAACATACATACCCAAAACATAACAATCCATAATTTTGAAGCATGCAACTTCATAGACGGAAACTTTCTCCAAACTAGTATTTTTGCACAACTGGTGTCATAAATTGAACGATTATTGATTTTCGGCCACGCGTTAAGAATCCATATATCTAACAATGGCGGGAGATTGCGATGAAAATTGTAAAATTTCATGATATGCAGTGTGTGCTGGAGCAAAAAATACCAGTCTTGGTGATTTCACTTGAAAAGAAGTTTGCAAGTCTACATATGTTCGTGTATCAAATCAGAAGAAAACTCAAAACGGAATGAAACGACAGCATTACATATCCTGCACACACGGAATCTGGTGAGTTTTCAATCATTCTTGCTTCGCAGTTTTTAGATTGCACAGTATAAAGTTGGGTGTGCACTGAAAACGTTGCTTTTTATTTGCGGACAGCGACATTCTTTCCATTTTCATGCACTATTAGATTCATGTGCCTCGTTTTCTCTTTGTCTGTGAAACTGAGCAAACACACACAAAACATGTTACATTTGCACAACGGAGACACACTTCACAACGCTACCTGATCTGATACACAAGTGCGATTCAAGCCATCAAGTTTTATACGCCATTTTCAATTTATCAAAATTACATAAACCTCCATAAACCCGTGATATGGATTCAGATTTGTAAAACACGAAAAAAAATGGTGATGGTGTTATACATATAATGAAGAAGTTGCAAAACAAGTAAATAAAGTATGCGTGAGATCATTTGAGTATTTGTAAGAGCAAAAACAGTATATAGACATACACAATCTAGACAATATAGTACAGGAAAAGGATTACAAAAACCGTAAGTTAAAACGTTATTGCACTGAACAATCGCAGGAACAAACTAAAAATAACAACAAGATTCAATGACAAAATTAACAGAAATCACACGCACATATCCAAATGATACTGATCAAAATCCAAGTGCCGGAAACAGCAGTGGCGTCTGACGCATCTGCGGATACTGGCGCAGCCGTCTGCCAGCGTGTCGACGTACCGCTGTCCACCGTTTACTGGGTTGTGGTCTGAGACCAAACGTTGGCAACTCGCCTCTGGTCATCATTTCCTGAAGATTACTGGCCGCCAGTTGGGCCATTTCATTCGTGAACATCTGGTCCATGTCGGGCGATCGTCCGTTAAATAGCTAAAAATAGAAAAAGTATATAGGGAAAGATTTCAAAAAAACTAAAATGAATGGTTTACACGTTGAACGGCCGAATGATTTGTATTGTAAAATGCTGCCACCGCAAAGGCTTTTAAACGGATTTATCTTGTTTTCGGCTATCAAAGCGTGCTTTCAAAATAATTTAAACAAACAACGTGAGTTCCTGACACACGAACCTGCGAGAAGTCAAAACTGCCGCTCGTACCACGGAGTAGACCCATGAAGGCGCGAAACTGTTCAGCCGGCGTTTGCGCGGACGACGACGGAGGCGCAGCAAAAAACGATGGCAACTGTTGTTGTTGTTGCTGCTGCTGGTGATTTCCAGTGAGCGAATCGAGAATGTTTCCGAAAAAGCTTCCACCACTGTTGCCGGGTGGCATGCCAAAAGAGCTCGCAAAGCCACCAGACGGCGACAGTGACGAGAACAAATCGGTGATGGCGCCAAACGGCCGGAACTGGTTGTTGTTGTTGTTGTTGCCACTGAAATCCTGCGGATGTCCGGTGAACAAGTTTCGAAACACATTCGACATATCCTCCGGAGACATCGTACCGGACGCGATCGCCTGTTGCAACTGACGGAGACGTTCCATCAAGCCGCCGCTGTGTCCGCCGAAATCAGCCGGTCCCACATTGGCCGACTGTTGTTGTCCGTCGTTGTTCAATCGATTCATCACCTTCTGCAAGAACTCGACAAACTGCTGGGTCAGTTGATTATTGTCATTGTTGTTATGTTGGAGAAGCGGTGATCCTTGCGGCACGCGACGCCCGCCGACCGATTCCGGCCGTTCACGACCGGCCGCTTCTGGACGAACGGTGGCCACGAATTCGCGCACAAACTGTTGCACGTCAAAGTTCTCGAAACGAGCGTCCCTGAGATTACCGAAGCGCTCGCGGAGTGCGCGCATCGCCGATGGAAGTTCACTCAGGGCGTTCTCGGAGCGAAGTTGCGCCGTGATCTGACGGATGATCTCGTTCAGGTCAGCTGTAGCCGTCGCCGGTTGCTCGTTGGGCGGCGCTCGCTCGCGGACACGCTCGCGTTCAAAGGTATGCCGTCCTTCGTTGTGGTTGTTGTCGTTGTTTGAACCGTGATAATCGCTGCCGAGCTCGCCGAATATCTCGGCGATTATACTGTCTTCGTCCGGTTCGTCGTCGTTGCCTTGAAAGTCATCAGTCTGTTGCTGATCACTCGCCTCTGAGTTCGCCTGATTATTGAAGAAACGAATCGATGTACTGGGCGGCAGACCCGGTTTGCCGTTCGCCGTCGTTCCGTTGTTATTGCCGAATGACTCATCCAGCGATTCGCTTGAATTACTACCCGGACGAAAGTTGACTGCTCTACCCTGAAATTAGTTAAACGAATCAGTAAAGTTTGCTTGTTGGTTTGCTTATCTAACTGGTAGCTCTTCCGTCGATTCTAGACACCCAGAGAAGGTACCAAAATTCGGTGGTTTGGTGTGATAAAGTATGAATGGATCAGGCGTCTTGGGGACTCACCAGTGTTCTTGAAACGAGATGGACAAGCCTCAAAGCTGATTTTGGTAGCTGTCAGTTATTAGTATCCAGCCAAAATAGAACCAGTTCCCAAAATAAACTTTCAATAACCCATTAAGACCAGCAAACACAAACCTCAGCACAACTTGCAACCGCAAGAAACACTATCGCAGCGAAACGCAGCGCGGCGACAGCAGACATGTTAATGAGATTTCGTTTTAATACCAGCTCATAAAATTTATTATGCAGACGATGATATGTTTCGGGATGCAAACTGTTCAACGTCTTTTTTTCGCCGCAGTAGACAACTACCCGGAAAAATGATTTGTGTGCGATTTTGTTTTTGAGAAACTGACAGGTTGCGTGTGCACAATGACTGCACCTATTGAAAACTTTTACTTGGTGGTGCAAATAAAAATCACGAGCATGTGTCACATGAGTAATGTTGTTTGTGCGCGCATGTTTTGTCATCCACCATGGAGCGTTAATGATGTCAACCACATAATATGGGGTTGCTTTCAGCAAGAGTCACCATAAACAGCAGAGCCACTCAATTGCAGGCGAACATAAAAAAACACCCATGCACGTGGGTGTTATTTTACGTCAATTTTTTTTTAATATTTTTTCCGGCAAAATTGAAATGTTTTTGGTTTTATTGACACGTAGCTAAACAAGTCCGAAAACTTGATTCAACCCGGGCGGTACGATACTCTCCGCATAACTAAACTTACAGAGCAACCTTAAAATTGAGTCTATACATGTTTGCTGGAATAAAAAAGAAACCCTTATGAACTTACGTAGCAGAAAGTGCGCAACAAAAACGTCGGTCACGCCCACTAAGAACGTCAAAGAAACACCGGGAAGTATCGGCTGCTTCGTCCCTGTCCGGCACCATTGCTGTCTTTCTTGTCCTCAATTGACAAGGATTGAGTCACCACTGCGTACTACAAAACGTGTAACGTCTATGTAAAATGAATAGACTGATCCTGCAACTGCACCAAGCCTAAGTGAGCGTTTGCGCTTTGAAAGCGGTCAAAGAAGCGGACGGTGAATTGGTGCGACACCTTTCCGTTGGTGCTAATTAAAAACACAAAATACAATAAAAACACAAAAATAGGGGATAAAAGAAAAAATTAAAGCAGTGCAAAAGGTAGGCGAAATAATGCGAGTTTTACCAACTCAAACAAAAAACTGCCCTTCCCTCCAGATGATAAGTTTTCATTTGTTCACTTTTATTATCGCATAAACTGAATGAGATACGGTTGGTATGGAGTCTCTGGTAACACGAATGAGCCGTTATGACAGTGGATATATGTGAGTTCGTAAATCTATTAACGTGTTATGAAATCCATAAAAGCACATATGCACAAGCACAGCTAATAAATATTCTCTTAACAAAAGTAGACACACATCTGCAGAACAATAATAACAAAACGTACAGTATGGCCGAATAAATATGGCAGTCAATCAAGGCGGGATCAGTCGCAGACTAGGAGTTGTCTTTTTCAAAAACGGCAACATAATTCCTAATCATGTGTGCAAGGAAGAAAGAATGAACCGCACAGCAGGAAGAATCCATTAGTTTAAAAAAAAACGCGACAAATTTTTAACACAATTTGGTTACTGAACGTCTTTTTTTTCTTTCATTCAAATTTCGCGCGCTCCTTGCACCCTGAAAAAAGCTGCCATGTTTACTCGGCTATTCCGTATACGAGTTGATAACTTCCAATTATTCTACAATACAAAGTGCAGCGCTGACACAAAACATAGCAACACTAGCGGGAATGTAACACAATTTTTAAGCATTGACGCATAAATTACCAACAGAAAAATGCAAATGACTATTTTTACGTTTGAAATACTTTTGCAGAGCATTTTGAAAAAGAATCATTCAAAGATTGAACAATGAAATTTTTGATATTTTCAAGCACCACAACAAACACGAAGCGGTTTACGACAAAAAATCAAATAATTAAAACTGAAAAAACGGGCTATGAGCCGCTCAATAGCACATGGACACAAGATGAGATTTCTTAATTGTGCTGGAATTTCTAATGCTTCACACGTTTTACCGATAAACACACGAAATGACCGCACAGTTAATTTACTGAAATTATAAGATCAAAAAATGGTTAAAACAAACCATGAATGCCACTTGAAAAATAAGTAAAAATGCTGTGATTGGTTCAAGATGGAAAGAAACAGATGTTTTTTGTCCGTGACAATGATAAAAAATGAACAAATTTTACAAATAGGATTAAGGAAGTTCAAACTTAGCAACAAATGCAAAATTAAAATTTTTGGCGAGCTGTTATTCTGCGCAAAATTGTAGATGTTAATTTTCACAATCTAATTAAGAAGGAACTCTCAGTTTCATTTATAAGTAACATTCATTATACCAGTTTACTTCAGTTAAGCAAAGCGAATATTTCAATTATTCAGCGTGCGGTTCTGTTGTGATGGGTTGCAATCTCAGAATAAAACGAATGTAAAAAAATTATAAACCGAGTGTAAAAATACTTCATAAAGCTCAGTAAGTAGACAAGCGATTCGAGAAAAATGACTTGAAAGAAAATAGTACACACGGATTGGTGGAACCGTCCTTGTAGAACAATACGATCTTAGCGACAGAAACCGGGCAATAAGAAACACTTCGTTTTCAATACTGAATAGATCAACCGTGTCAAAACAAAATTCAAAATCAGACAAAATGCAAGAACAAATTAAAACAAAAGCGGTCATTATAAAATTTTAAGTAAAATTTTGACTTCAGTAAAAACAACAACAACAACTAATGACAAAAAAGAAATGCAGCGCGCATGTACAAAAATATCAGGAACATGAAAAATCGCACAATAAAGATATTAAGAATAAATAAATCATTGAAGAAACATTGACAATATATTCCTACCACACGTGTGTGGATCAAAATTGGGAAATAAACTCAAAAAATGTTTTTTGATAAATAATATCACATCATATCAGGCGATTCCTTCCGACGATGGGCATACAACTGCAATAAAAAAAGAAAAAAATTGAAAAAAAAACGATTCGGTAAGTTAATAAATAAGTAAAAAATTAATCATCGAAACCGCAAGAAGAAAACACCAACAAACCATTCAGAATATAATCTGTTAGCATCGTCGGTACATTTGGATTGTCGTCGTTGACTGCTTTCAGAACTGAAAGGAAAGTAATCGGTAGCTAAGAAATAATGTTCCAACACCAACAAGAGCTTGGAAGAGACACAAGCTCCATTGAAAACGTTTTCGTAAAATGGAGGATATCACAAAAAACGAAACCTTGTGACTCACTTCTGATTAACGCCTGCAAAGTAACGTTGCTCGGTGGTCCGGCGCTTTCTTGGTATGGCACAACAGCCGTGCAATACTGCAAAAAAGTCAACATCAAAGCTTTTTGATACCAGTCAATATCAATCAGTCAGTCGCTTTGATTCAAGAAAACATGGCAACGATTTTTTGCGACCCCGCTGTTGACACTCGAAACACATAGTTTTAAGTAAATGGCAGCAGATCTGAAGTGGGTATCGGCGCGAATGTAGATTTCTTGGTGAGCAGTGAATTTCATGTATCGCATATGCTTGTGGGCTTTATTTGCCCGAAATGGTTGACTTTGTGAGATTCCGCTCTCTGGGTTCGCTGATGTTTTATCCAGACTATAATAGTGATCTGTTGCGGCATGGTGACCGTCGCAATGACGAGCCGGAGGGCACCGCTGTGCGTCAATCTGGCGAAACCGCGGACTTCGTGTATTACATCCACTGAATCCCGAACGATTTATCGCTTTCTGAGAGGACCGCTCGTGTATAATGCACCCAATTCCGATCCGGAACTATTCATCGCTATCTGACAGGAAACGCAGAACACCCGAAACGCCCGGAACCCACCTGCGGCACAGCATTCTGTTTGTCGGCAGCATTTCCATTCATGGCGGACTGCATTGATCGGCGTTTCTTGTCGGCCGCCCATTGGCGCCGTTTGTTTTGCACCTGGGTAGGAACCAAAAAGATAGGAATTGTAAAATTTGACTTCATCATTACGGGTAGTTTTTCGGATCTCGCGTCATGCATGAAACAGTTTACTCATCTTTAGGCCCGTTTAGACCCTGACGTATGCAGACGTACGTCGACCAACGTCAGCGGATGTCATGGGCCTTTAGCGCGCATTGAGTCTCGGAACGAAAATTTTTAGAAAATACTTGGTATGCCACGCACGAACACGACTACTTCCAATTACCTGCAGCAACAACGAGATGAACGTGTTCTTGAGCTCCTTCTCGTACTCCAGTTCATCCTTCAACGCCAACTCCTGCACGAGCGTCTCGTTGTAGGCCTGGATCAGTGACTCAAGCTCGGCTTGCAGCGCCAGCAGTTCGCTGTAGGACAGCTGTTGAAGATCTGAATGAGGTTGCAGGAATTTCGTTTTGTTTGTTTAGAAGGAATCGTTTCAGTGATAGTAACAATGAAGAAAGAAAGCGCGATGCAACACGAGAATTGTCAAAAACAGACATTTTTTGAAAATTATTTGTGGAAGTGCCGGTTTGTAGTCAGAACTCAGAAGATAACTTTTGTTGCATTCATCCCACAGAAAACGTTTTGACAGAAACACAAACAAATAAAATTAAAGACAGGATGTTGCGCATGCAACGTGCAGTGTGATAATCAAACAAAGGGTAGATAGCTATGCCAAAAACGTAACCAACACTTACCACCTTCTCCTAAGCACGCAGCAAAAAGAAACGAGACAAGCCGGTTAGAAAACATTATTAATTTTTTTCGTCCAGTGTTTACAAAAACCAGCAGCGGGTGCTAAACCAGTCGAGTCAAACAGATTGAGTGTTCTCAGCTTAAATTGTTTCTCTGATTTCGTATGACGTTTTTAAAATGAACGATTTATCAAAAAACCAAACGAACGTCTATGATTAAACATGCTGCGAAACGGAGGACAGTTAACACACGCTGCCAAAAAACAAAACAAAATAAAGATTGCTTCCCACGTTGCTTTCAAGCTGTTTTGTACCCGAATGAAACATATTTATTTAGGAAACCAAACAGCTTTTTCCATAAAGATTGTTCAGTTTTCATTGATTTGTAGTTGAACAGCCAGTTTCTTTGAAACTGAAACCCACACGATACCTCCAATATTCTTAATCAGGTGTCCTATACAGCCTGTAAGCAGGTGGGAAACAAGATTTTCTGGCCTGCGATTCAACGCACGCATGAAAAGGAAAACAGTTTCATGTGCCTGACACAGCAATTGAAAATTGGCGAAATGACCCGCGTCCCTGAAATACGAAAGAGCCCCGTTGACACGTATGAATTGCCACATCAAGCACACAAAACTAATGTCCTTTATGCGGTGCATCGAGTCGAGTCGCACAACCAAAAGAAAACGATAACACACATGGCTGACAAGAATCAACAAAAACAACTCATTCTTGTTTAAACTTAATTTCTCATCCGCCTGACCGACACCAGCGATGCAGAGAAGTGCGGGTCGGGTGCGTAGCCTCATCAGCGACGTGTGTCCCTCTTAACCCTAAAATCAACCAGCCCCGCACCCGCCCCCCTAACTCACTCTCTTCGGAGGTTGTCAACGCCGCCGCCTCCCTCAGTTTCGCCTGCAATTCAGCCGCTGTACCGCCTGCTGCTGCCGGAACGACGCCGTTTGTGGCCGCGGCATTGCTGGTCGAGCAGACGAACGACGATGAGAACGGATACGGCGACTTCATCGACGAGTACAGACTGTCGACCGACTCCATCGTTTGGTCGGTGCTGCTTGCCGTCGTGAAGGCGGAGCCCTGCAATGATTGAAGGCGGAGTCAATACCGGAATTTTGTTACTGTGCTGTGCGAGGGATGAAATCGTCGAGACATGAGCACTTTCAGGGCGAAGATGACGACGCTTAATTATTGTTTTATCTATTCAGCCAATCAGCTGATTGCCAACTTAGGCAGGAGTTTATTGAATTTGAGTCAACCAATCAACTGATTGCCAACTTCAGAGTTCCTTGGGTTTCAGTCAACCAATCAGCTGATTGCCTATCACTCACAAGAATTCGACCCAACCACAAAGTCAACTGTCCACCTGCATGATCTCGTCGATCTCCTCGATCACCAACTCAAGAGTTCCTTGGGTTTCAGTCAACCAATCAGCTGATTGCCAACTTAATAGCTCCTTGGGTTTCAGTCATCCAATCAGCTGATTCCCAATAACTCGCGAGTCCATTTGGTTTCAGTCAACCAATCAACTCATTCTCTACAACTCACGAGAGTTCGTCCACAAACCACAACACCAACTATCCCCGCCCCGTTCGACCACCGGCATGATCTCGTCGATTTCCTCGATCTCCTCGATCTCATTGTGTTTCAGTACACCAATCAGCTGATTGCCCACTAAAGAGTCCACTGGGTTTCAGTCAACCAATCAGCTGACTGCCAATTTACGAGTTCAACTGTGGTCCTTATTCAAGCCCAACGCCAACAATGCCCGCCCGCCTCCACGACCTGCATGATCTCGTCGATCTCCTCGATCACCTGCTCGGCCGTCTGCGGCGTGACGGCGTCGTGCGGCGACTGCCCGACCATCTGGTGCATGTCGAGTGCGGCCGCGAGCTCCTCGTCCTCGTCGCTGTCGTCGCCGTGCGCCGAGTCGCGAGTGGTCGCGCCGCTCTCGCACAGGCCGCTGGTGGCGGTGGCGTCAGGCTGTGAAAGAAAACCGAAACAACTCAGTTCGTATTACGTTTTGCGAGTTTGAAAGCTGAAAGAGCAATTTAGGCCTGAAAAGTCGTACCGTATTGATAAGTGTAAGGGTGACCCGAGAACCAGTGCTCACTGCTAGAAAGAACAGTCACAACGAACGAACGAACGGTGATTTTATGCGATGTTTCTCGCGAGGGCTGACCCAGAAAAGCGTACAGAACGCCGTCGAGTAGGGCGCCCATCGAGTTTTCTCTGTCATTAAGTGCCTATACACCCCTCGGCGGGACTCGATCCCCCAACCGCACGGACAACAGTCTAACGCGCTACCACCAGGCCACGAGCGGTGACAGAGAAAACACGAGTAAAACAGAGACTCATAAGAAGTTCGGTGACAGTCCCGACTAGGGTTAGGGAAAAAAAATCCGGATTTTTTTTAAATTAAAAAAAAAATTTTTTTTTAATTTTTTTTACAAGTTAGGTTTGTTCGAAGCGTCTCGTCGAGCTGAGTTCATCTAGACTATTTTCAGAACGATCCGGAAAACTATAAGAGCGAAAATCGTGTTTTATTGAAATTATGTCCATTTCATAGAGGGAAAGTTGCATTTTCAACAGTAAAACAGGACAATTTTCGACGTGTACTTGAATATTGAACCGTTCTTAGTTGTTCCTCTTTAGAAAATTACCAAAATTTGACTGTGTTCAAAAATTCCTGTTTGCTGTAGCTAAGTCGGCAACCCCTGTCGACCCGGTCGCCCCCCCCCCCCAAGACACTTACTTTCAGGTTCAACCAGCTATGCTATCTGCCACATGGCGAGAGCCCACTCTTCAAATCATCGTATCGAAAACACGTACCATGATTTCGCGATCACGTTGCGGGCACCTAACTGACAGACGCAAGTTTAACACGTTAGTTTAGCTCAGCACGCAAGTTTTAACATGTGGCCATGTTATCGGGTATCTGAAAAACGGTCGTGTGATGTGGTATTAACCAACATCTCCGCTCCAATTGTTTAACAATATATCGCACAACTCCATTGTAGACCTATAACATACGCCAATCAACAAAATATCATGTTCATCTCATGGCCTACCGACTGAAAAAACATGTTCTAAGTTGCAAGAAAACGATTTCTGAAACGATATTTCAATTCAGTTAAGTCATTTCAACGCTAAAAATTGACTCTAGAAGTCATCCAAATCGAAAAACATGGAGTACGTCGGTCAAAATGACCAAATAATGACATGTACCTAAGCACTAGGGATGGATCCGGCAAATTTGCCGGAATCCGGGCCGGATCCGGCAAAAGCCCATTCCGGCCGGGCCGGATCCGGCAAAAATTGCCGGAATCCGGACCGGAATGGCCTTTTTATGTCTAAAAAACATCTACGCACATTTCGTCGCTTCTTCATCACATTTTCAGCATAAAACAGCACAGACACAGAAACAAAGTCAGCAAGACACAGCACGTGAACCAACCAAAAATTACAGCAACAACAATTGACAAAATTCACATCGCATAGGGATAATCAAGTGCTGGCAACACTCCATTCAGAAACATGACCTTTTCGGCGTTCTGAGTTGACAGACGAGATCGGCTGTACACAAACACCTGCCTGGCTTCAGAGAACATTCGTTCGCTTGCCACGCTTGTTGGTAGCGGTGCCAGGTATCTCGCGCGATTGTCGATATTTGGGGTATTTAGACGAGTTCAGCCGCCAAAAGTCTACATTAGATCACTTTTGTCCGGTTCGTCGATAAAATCATCCAACTCGTACATATTCATTTCGCCGCGCAGTTCGTCTTCGAGACTGGATTCGCCTGACGGGTTGCGCGGTCGCCGCGTGAAACTCGACGCCTCCGTGGAGGCCATCGATTCTTTTTGGTTCGGGCTCGCGTTCACTTTCGTTATCGTCGTTGTTCCATCTCGGATGTATCGTCCAATTTGTGGGCTCTCCGGTCGTTTCAAGATTTTCTTTTCAATTGAAATTCACAACAATCGCGCCTTCATTTTCGAAGACGACTCATATTCTTGAATCCGATCAACGTACGTGGCCATGATGTTGGATTCGTTGTGGAAAAGCGCACGGAAGCGTGTGTCGATGCTGGTCAGCAGCGTTTTTTTCGTCGTACCAATGCCACTCGCATCGACTTGTTCGATGCGCTGCTTCAGTGCGCAAACGGCGGGCAACACCATTGAAATGGATTCGTCGTTGGGGGGGGGGGGGGTGTTATCGGGTTTTAGAGGATCACGGCACCCCCGCACACCCACGGTAACACACGTAGCTAAAATCACTGGTGTTCTGGGGCTCACAAAAAAGCAACTGTTTGACAGCTAACTGAATAAGACCAACGAAGATGGCTGATTTCAAAAAAACCTGCTATTGTTCATCAACAACGTCGGCCAAAAGCTGGCAGCCACGTTTTGTAAAGTGGACGATGCTGCACATAAGTTTACCACTCAAGACAAAAGCAGTGAACCATTTACCATTGAACAGAACACTAAACTAAAGAAACGCTCACTGATCACATGTCAAATGCACAACAACAAAACCAACAAAGCACCGAAACAAATTTGTCAAACCATTGAACAGCTCTGAAACGGAGGAATCAAACTGGTTAATTCGCGGGTCTCGGCCATTCCGGCCGGATCCGGCCGGATCCGGCAGAATTGCGCCGGAATCCGGACCGGATCCGGATCCAATTTTAGGCGCCGGAATCCGGAAACCGGAATCCGGACCGGAACCGGCTCCATCCCTACTAAGCACACAAAGAAGTTGGGAAGAAAATTTGGTTTGAACTTTCAAAAAATTATGCCATAAATCGAATTTTCAGAGCAAAGTAGAAGAAAAAATTTTCAAATTTTTTTTTAAGTTTGAAAAAAAATCCAAATTTTTAAAAAAAAACGAAAAAAAACTAAAAAAAAATTTTTTTTTCAAAGCCCCTAACCCTAGTCCCGACCTTCGGCTGCAAGTTTAGCGCTGGCAGTTGTTTGGCGCGTGTTGTCGTTTTCGTCCAGTCCAACGGCAGAATGTTGCCGAAGTTGCCGGTCAATGTCCACCAGATTCTGGAAGACAAAACAAGACGGAAAAGTTATTCACATGGATTGCAAACATTCTAGAGATAAAGAAAAGCGATTGCGGCAAATTGAAAAGTGGCAAGCAACGTTTTTTTTTTTGCGATAAACACTCTCCAAACAGTATCCAGATTCCAGACTACTTGCACACCTCTATTCACAATTCACACGGTAAAAACACATACATTTCCTTTGTCATTATCTTTGTCACTTTTTTTTAGCTCAATCACCTTTTTAACCTTTTTAACCTTCGTTGTAAAATAGAAATCTAAGCATTTCAGAGCACCAGACTTACCTTGGAAGTGCTCGGGAAGCGTTTCTCAGCCATTTGCAACACCGTCGACGTGTTTGACCAATCAGCGTTTTGCTCGAACAAGTGGGCAAAACGCGCCGCCGATGTTGCAAATGGCTGGAAAACGTTTCCCCGAGAGTTTCTACGGTTAGTCCGGTGTTCAGAAACCCTTTGATTTCCATTTTACAATTTTTGTGAAAAAAATAGATAAAGGGAATGGAATTTTTTTCGCGTGTTCATTATCACTCCAAAAAAAAAACCAAAGCCACACCACATCCCCATCCACACAGTCACATTTCTCGTCTCACAGTGTGTGGCCTAATAATCACGTCAGAATCGTGAACACAGCTGCAAACAAAAAATACCCGGGCAGAGTGTGTCCAGAAGGCGCACCAACCAAAGCGGAGCTACCATCAGAAGCTAGAATTCAATAACAAAAACACAAAAAACCTCATTTACGTGCCCCACACGAGGGAAACCGGTCGACCCACTATATAGTTTTTTTCTCGTCTCCATTTCAAGATTCCAATGGTTATGGTTCCCATATATTTTCACAGCAATAAGATTGTATGGCCCGATAAAGAAAAAACCGACAGACTGGTGTGGTGAAAAGTGAGACTTTATGAGCTGGTCATAAATGCCATTTGCTTTATTGAAAATGGACGCCTAAAGTTCCGGACGGCTATAAAGCTGCCGCGTTCGATCGTTTGTTTGTTGGCGCATCTTTCAACCAAAAAAAATACCCATTCGGGTTCCGTGTTTCGCTTTTCAGGTTGACAAGCAAGAGTCATTTATTTCATTTTTATTAAATCGGACAGAAGTTTTGTGACTTTTCGAATGCGCGTTCACCTCAGTCAGATAAATCAAAGGAACTCCACATAATACTAATCGGTAAAGAATAAATGGAAGAAGGGAATTTCTCCAGCACCACCAATCACATCACATCAGCTTCTTGTCTTTATGACCAAGCAGCTCTGTCCGTCACATCTCACATCACAAATCAAACAGCAGCAAGCAACCACCACAGCGACAGCTGCTGCTGTCAGTTAGCAAATCTTACAAAACTGACGTTTTTTACGTCGTGTTTAGTAAGCAACTACAGACGTCTGCGTATGTGTAAACCGAGAAAATATGATCACTGGATTTTCAAATTCAGCAACAGTGAGAAAAGCAATCCGTGAAGTGAAAGGGCGGCACTATTTGTCGCGCTCGCTGTTCCATAACAAATGACATACGAGCTTTCCAACAATAATGAACCATTCTTCAGTCAGAAACGTTTAGCAGATTTAGCAAATGCGTAAATAATGCTGAAAAAGTAACATACATAAAGTACAGAACCGCATATGTGACTGCCAGCTGCCTGGTTTCTTCACGCTTCGAGTTTTTTTTTTCTGCGAAAAGCTCACGTTGTAAAAAGAAAAACGACAAATGTAAGTTCTATCCTTGGATTGGTATCGAAAAGAACCGAGTAATTTTTACTCAAAACAACAATCCGTTTTTCTCACTTCAATAGACTGTGACTGACACCGCATGGAGACTAACACATCTGTGTCCCACACAATACAACGAACCGAAAACAACGTTTTTTTATTCAGAAATGATAATTTCAATTGAATTAAAAACAATGAAAAAGAAACTTTCACAATCTTATTCATTCATCACAATTGTATCAGTCCCTCACAGTCGGATAGGATCAATGCCACTCTGTTTTTCAAATTGGATATTTTTTTAATATCTTTCATTCCGATCCTTCCTGTCAGTTACCCTTGAACAGGGGATTATTACATGCAACCGATAACAAACTGAATCAGCATATAGTGTTATTCCCTTTCGCTCAGAACATTTTTGTTTTAATTTCAGCCAAAACAAGCGCGAGAGAAAGCCGTTTGCACTTCAAGTGGCTTTACTATCTCGCTTTCAGGACGAAAATATATGAAGAAGAAGAGAACCCGACTGTACATGTACTACGTGTACATTTAGAAATGTGTGTTTGTATCATTTCGTAACATGCATTACCACACACCGTAAATAAGCATCATGAGCGAATGTTTAGACTGCAACATTTTGCATTCAGCTGCAGCGCGTGGAAAAGCCAGAACGAATAATTATTGTAACCATTGCGATTTCATTGCAGTCCCCCTCGTCTGCTTGTCAATTGCATGTGTTTGCTCGTTAGTAGCCCCCACTACACAGAATAGCACGTACTAAATTAACCGTGACTACTACAAAACACGGTTTCCGAATTCTGTCAAGTGCATTGAGGCACGGCACAGCACGAATGCAGTTTCAATTTCAAACCGCAGACTTTTTGATAAAGAACTGCATGTTCACTGGACGCAACATTTTCTGCTACACAAATGTTTATTTTTAATTCTTCATCAAAACAATTGTTTAACAAAGAAGAAATTAATAAGAACTTTATTTTTTTTTCAAATTTTTATAGTGAGTTTGCACATTATCTCAGCCCCCTCGGTGCCGCTTGTTGATGATGCATCCATTGTAGAAAGCAACAATACCACGTGCGTGTGTCATCTCGGTGATTTGTAAAGGTAAATAGAACAATCAATTTGCCAGTAAATAAAAATTCTTGCCATTTATCGTGGCTATTCCCACTCTCACATGAATCACAATATGTTCTATTTATGCTTTCACCTGTAAATATGGTGCTTCAGCAACATGATTAATTCATGGAATCGAATTGTATTCTTTGGCACAATTCACAAGCGTGCGCATTGCTCATTTTCATCTTGTTCAAATGGCACACTGAAACATGCGGTACATCTGAAACAATATTCATAATCAATCAGCCAATACGATTACAACAACAGCCGTATACACATGCATGATGTTATTCAACCAACCGAGTTTTGCTTCAAATACTATACAAGCTGAAGTTAAAGTTATACTTTTTCAACCTAACAACATCCCCTTCCAGCTTGAAAACGGAAACTTAAAATTTGAAACACAGTCCGCACAAGACTGAATAAACAACCAACACACACACACACACACACACAACATAATCCAATTGGATTCGTCAAATACAAGAATAGAAACATCAGAATCCCGAATGAGAAGATGACTCATTGTGTGTTACTTCACCCCTAACAGCAAAAGCATGTTCGGTCATGCGACGAAACTACAAACTTTCAAAGACAATGTCACAAAAGCCCACTTCAATCGACTGTTGCACACCACTATACCTCAAAACGATGAACTTGTTGCCCCATTTTATCACAAATCCCTTGCATGTTTCAATAGTGTGACACTTTGAAATAAAAGCAAAACATAGACAAAGTTTTCCGACACTCAAGATCCAACAATAAACTACGTTTATCCGTCCAAAGTTATACTTGCGGGGTCTCAAGTCAAGTCAAGTAGTGGTATCTCAGGGCCAGATACATAGAATTTATTCGTATCATACTTTATAAACAACATGCAAGTGGGTGGTACTACTACCGCGTTTGATGTTATGAAAAAGTCGTGTTTCAGCCAAATATTCCGAGAAAGTATTACTTGCTGCGCCCTCAAGAAAGTCGAAAAACTGCGACGGAGCCCCCGGAAGCATTTTGATTGAGTAGCTTATCGTGTCTCAGTGCGTGTGTTGGTGTTCTGCTTCTACATATTCCATGAACCGTGTACAACTCAGTTTCAGAGTGTTGTTTTGATTCCGTGCCTGTGTATGCGACACTGTTATGTCAAACGTACCCGACATTTCATAAACTACAAGATCAAGCATGTATGGCGACCGCATTGCCAACGTTTATGGTTGTAATTTATCGGCATACTTTTCGGTCCGACCATCTACTAACAACAGCTGAAATTTCGCCTCCGTATTACAGATTCACTTCAGTTAAAATACTTGTTGGACATTTTAAGCAAGCCACTTGTGACCAAACGACGAATCCCGAAACAAGATCAGTTGCTTTACGCATCGCTTTGCTTGCCCCGTCGAGAGAGTGATTCTGGCAGACCACATAACAACAGTTGATGTGTCCCGTGACATATACACCATTGTCTGTTATTTCCATATTATTTGTTCACGCAGCACTAACATTCTGGAGAAAAACGGCCGCCCAAAACTACAGACAAGATGTCAGGACATTTGAGCAGCCAAAATCGCCGAAGATGTTTAAGCGACATAACATGACATCGGGTCGGACATCGTGAGATGGCCAAGTACGACTGAATGAGCCAACAAAAAAAACAAAAAAACAAACAAAGGCATCGCATCCATCCACTGCAAAACACAAACGCAAGCCGCTGCATCCATCAGTCAATCTGAAGCTGTCCCATTATTGCCACTGTCACATAATGTGGACGCTATGCTGTGCCCCATCCATCCGGCCAGACAGTGTTCCAAACCAGCTTACACAAAACAATGCTAACACGCCCAGTCTTGTATTGCAGTGTCTTTCATGCTGTTTGTTCCCCTTTTGTCTCGTTAACATCCGCATAAAAACACAACTTGTTACATACGCTTGTAAAAGGACGTTATGAGCCATATCACATACACACGCACAGCGTCATGTAGTGTCTTCTTTCCGGGACCCGGCTGTAACAAGGCAGTTCTGAGGACTGACTGTGTTTCGCAACATGTATTGTTGTGCTGATGATCGAATTGAATTCGAACATACATATGATAGACGGAGGAAGAAACAACAGCAAGAACACCAGACCGGATCGCGACCACACACGCAATAATGTAATTCTGCATTAACAAACGCGCGTGTACGTCGGTGCCAGATAGAGACAGCGTGATAGAGAGACAATATATCCAACCGCACATCGCAAGATACAACTAAACCCGACCCACCCATCGAACAAACGAGAAATATGCCGTCGCGGCATTCATGAATGAACATAGCTACGCAGTCACTAAATACTGCTTCATGAATGACGCTTCAGAAGAAGAACTATGCATGTGTGTGTCGGGCGGAATTAGCGGAATAGCTCAAAACTTCAACCAACCATCATCATCCTGGTGGATTCATGAAATAGTGGCTGGTGACGCCGCATGGTTGGTAAACACTTACAAAAATGCGTTCATGAAAAACCCTGAGCATAGCTTATGCTCTGGCACAGAGACACGCAGACGAACATACAGGTGTCCACTTGAGCGTACGTGTGCGTGTGGGTTTGTTTGTCAATTATGCAACAATGTTTGTCAGCTGTGCGACTTCTACCAATTCATGAATGCCCCATGCACCCATTCAAGGGTTTGTTTCGTCAACCAAACGAGGCGAACGTAGCGAACATTCAAAGAGAACAGCGAAAGCGAACTCGAACATAACCGGAGTTGCGCGGCCGGAAGGACATCGACAAATTGAAATTGCCTCATATATATTCCACATGTGTGTGTGTGTGTTTGGTCGTCTCTTGCGTGGTGGATGAAGTGAAGCGCAACATGAAACCAGAGTCACACGCCACGTCCGTACAACATTCAAGCGAACATGTAACTCCAGAAATGATGCATACTGACTAAACAGGGTGGCATTAAAGTGCACATCGCAGTGTCAGCCGATGTCATTCCCAGAAGGTCGTGTAGTTTCGCTCACCCTGTGACACTCTGCAACGAGCACATACCGTGTGGTCGCCGCACGGACTTTTCGGCCTGTTCTCATCTGTTTCATCCACAGAAACGAACTCAGAGTCAGGCACGCACAAGACAACAGGTCTCTCTGGGAACAGAGCTGCCATGAGTCAGCCGCCTATAATATCGGCCTTTTCGCTGCCTGGAAAACCCAACGTTTTCACTTGCTGCTGCCAGCTAGCACGATTTCAAAATCTAATTTCATTAGATATTCGACTAGAGTACGAACGAACAAACGTCGCTTTTTGCCCCGGCGGCATACACATTGCGAAAAACGCTTGCTAGCTGGAACCAAGCAGCACTGGTCTTCACGCAGCAAGCTCGTGTGTATTTTTTCTGTTCCGTAATTATTTCACGCATCCCTAGACTGATTGAGAGACGGAACTGTGACGAGAAAAAAGTTGCGATTGCAGTTTCTCCGGGGTAGTACTGTTTCTCCTGGCTTGAAATCACATTCTTTGTCAATTATTTTACTTCTGTTCAAGAAGAGAAAGAATGAACAGAATAACACGAAGAATCAATTAGTTTTACAAAAGACGTCAACGTTCACACACAATTGGCTTTCTGAACGTCTTTTTTCTTCAAAACTCGCGCTCTTCTTTCACCATGAAAAAAGCTGCCATGTTTACTCGGCCATTACGTACACACAGCAACAACAGAACAAACAGACTGTTGTTTCTTGTTTGTCGTGAAAAACCGCCTTAAAAAAGCAACAACAGGTTTGCGACCGCCCATTCCGTTTTCGTTTTCAAGTCTAAAAACCTGAAACACAAACCCTTTCCCATGATGGGCCTCCTCGCCGAAATGCCTTCATTTATTACTTGCATTTTCCGTCCGTCCCGTCCAATTAAAGCCAGAACACAACAATCACAAAGTTGCAAAACGCTCAGCGACTTGGCACGCAGCAAAAGAATTGAAGAACCTCATGCACCGTTTTTTGAACTGTTTTGAAACGAAAAACGACAACAAACACAAAACATACACTGCTCCCACTAATCAAGCCAGTCCCAATGCCGTGGCCAGCCTCACACTAATGGCACACACACACATTTTGCATCATCATGGAAAAGTCCTGCCATGTGTGCTAGTCGTGTTCGAGCTTACTACCACCAGCACACAGCAATAGTACAATATGGTGCCACATAACAGCGCCATAAACACAGAAACTGCGCTCGTGTGTGTGCACTATTCAGAGGGCATCGTAAGAGAAAGAAGACACAAGTGAATGTGCAAGTGAAAAAGAAGAAAAACTATAACGATCGATGGCATTTGTGCGACTGCTGCATCATGGACTTTCGAGTGAATCTCCGTTTCTTTGCTTGTGTGTGTGTGTGTCAATTCTTCGTCTGGATGCCTTCTGTGGCGGCTCAAAAGGGCAGCGGGTTTTCATGCGGCCTGTGCTTCTACTGGAACTGCACATGCAGTGAAAAACGACAAACTACTGATGTTTTCAGTGTTCCACAAGAACTTCAGAGATGCCCGTGCGTGTCATTGTTTCTCAACAACAACAGCGTTTTTCTGTTTCCTTCCGGCCTCGGTCTCTCTGACGAGTTTGTTGCCTGATTTGCAACAAAACAGGCGACGCTTTTTTTCTGCCATGTTCAGCGAAGGCCAACTTGAAACGAAGAGAAGTGCGTGTAACCTTCATGGTGTGAGAATCGGAAGGGTGTGTCAAAAAAGTTTCCTCACATTCACAGCACTGAAATTTGCCTCGCAAAAAAACGCGAAATTTTAACCGCACAAAATCAATTGGACCCAACCAACCAAAACAACATCATGCTTTCCAAACACATGTTTTCACACTTCCCAATCTTTCGCTTTATCAACAGTGCAGAGGGGAAAAGCGAGAGCAACCCCTGGCGCCAAAGTGTATAACTATACTGCCACTTTTCCAATAATCAGAGCAGTGTCGACATTGTCACGAACGAACGGAAAGTGAAAAAACGAGGAAAAGCAGAGAAAAAAACCCAGAGAACCAAAAAGATGAAAACGGTCGATTCGCTTCTGTGACCGCGATTCATACTTTATGCAGAGAGGCAGAGAACGAAACAGGCGAAATCCAGTTCCACTCTTCCCCCGCCCGAGCTCTCAGCGCTTCCGGGGCCACGGACAAAGTCAAGCAAGCCGAAGCGAGACGCGAGACACCCACTGGAAAAAAAACTTGTGTGTGCGTGCACCCACTGGAAAAAAAACTTGTGTGTGCGTGCGCAGAACACAGAAAATTTATGCAACTTTACGAGTGAGAGAGAAAAAAAAACACACACACAAACGACGAAATGTACAGTTTTCAGTCTTTGCGCTCGTTTGACGTAGTGTGGCGTTGGGAGCGCTCCGGAAAACCAGCGAACGGAAAAACAGGACAGGACAGACAAAAGCGCTGGAGATTCGGTTATCGCACTGGACTGGGTTTGTCTGTACATTTTTTTTGTCTGTATCGCACTCTCTGATGATTCTCTTCAAATCAGTCACGTTCACTGTTACATAAAAAAACCAGCGACAGAGTAAACCCCGATGTTTTCAGAATAAAAGATGTGGAACAAAGAAAAAAACCTCCAAATCGATCCATTAATAATGCGACGACGGCACATTCATTCCGTATGCATGATCCGGTTTTCTTTCTCGTTCGTGAGCAGACATTGAAAAAAACACACTTTGCTGTCTATCTCTCCACCCAAAAAAGTAATGAACGATACATCACCAACCGCAGCATACACAGACAGGCAGACACTGGAAACGCAGGGCTGTCGGTTATCTCAAATGGCCGAACTTGCAAAAAACCAGGTTATCATGATGAGAGTTTCATGAAACAGAACGAATGAAAAACACAAACCCAATCACAGTGACTATCCGCACACTAAGATTCTTCCAACAAAAACGCAATAATACATCATTCGTATCGCGAAAGTACAAGCACACGAGAAAAAGCAAAAGATATCGGCAGTTTCAGGTGGAATGTCTCTGCGTGTGTGGTGTGGTCTGGTTTGGTCGATTTGAAATCCGAGACGCGAACAAAAAAACAGTTTGTTTACAAATCGACTGATGCTCGGGTACTACTGGATTGAATTTTTATCTCCCACAAAACCCACGGCAACGCACAGAGATGCCTCTTTGTCGCACAAACGCAAGAAAAACCATACGAGATGAAAAGAAAACAACAACCGCCCAATTTAGTTTGCTGTTGCAGCGCAACTAAGCACAACGTGAATAATCCAACGCACAAATCAAACACAAACCAAAACTCACCCGATATCAACTAACTGCGACTTCTGCGAGCTCAACACACCACGACCACCAAAAAACCACAAACTCAATCCAACAATCCCATGACCAAACCACCAGAAAAACACACCAAAACCATAAAAAACCCAAACTCAATTCAAAAACCAATCCCCAAAACGCCAACCAACAACAACAAAACAACAAAAACCAAAATACCAACTTGGACTCATCCATGATCTCCTCCACCGAGCGTACGGCGACAGGCACCAGTTGCTCCGTCTCATCAGTCCAGTCGTGGAAAAAGCACACAACCACCACCACCAAAACTCACTCAATCCAAAAAGTCAATCCACGAAACGCCAACAGCAACTCAATTCAAAAAAAACCAATCACCAAAAGAAACAACAACAAATCAACAAAAACCGGAAAAAAAACCAACTGCGACTCATTCATGATCTCCTCCTGCGAGCGTACAGCAACGGGCGCCAGCTGTTGCGTGTCGTCGGTGTAGTCGTGGAAGCACTGCGTGATTCGTTCGTCGAACGTCGACACGAGATCCTCCAGTGAGCCGCCGACATCGAGCTCGAGGTCGCCTTGCTCCATTTCGGAGCCGGTCGATCGACTGCCGGGCGAACGAGCGCGATGATGATGACGATGGCGATGACAGCCTGGAATGGTTTTAGTGGACTGGAACTCGTGGATTGTAGGCAGACAGCTGATTGGCTGGTGATCACGCGAACGTTAGGCATGCGCTCTGTGCAGGACTCCACCCACCACCCAACAGCGTTTTCGTACACAGTCGAACTCCAAATGATAGGGAATCAGCTGATTGGTTGGTGATCGTGATGCATGCATTCTGTGCAGACCACACTCCGCTTCACCAATCACACCAAAGCCTGCACAGAAAGCACACATCACATGACCACCAACCAATCAGCTGATTGCCTATAATTTAAAAGTTCGACCGAATATTTGCTGAAACCTGTCTTCTTATTTCGCAGAACACAGCGCACTGCCTATTTTCGCGGTAGAGCTTGCCGGCAATTGCCGGTGCAGATAATTTTTATGCGCATATGAACATGAAAAAATGGCACTGTCATGTTTGTCGATTGTGATCCGGTTCAAAACAACAGAACTAACCAATTTTATGATCGCGAAACAATTCCCGATGGGATTACGCAATCGTTACTCACAATCAGCTGATAGCCTATAACTTTATAGAGTTCGACTGCACAGCAAACGATTCAGAGAATCGTTAAAAAAATTATCGTCGCTGTGCACGAATGAGTCATCAAAGATCACTCATAAAAACCAGAAAACTAGTCAGCTGTGCAAGAAAATACACCAACTTTGAGGCAAACACGTATAACCGTCCAGTCCATCCAACATTCCTGTGAAACCATTGTGTGGTGGTACTATCCGGGTTACTGGGTTTATGGTTTGTTCAAACCTGCTACCATTTTTCCAGAAACGATCGGAGTCGCAAAAAACAAATGGACTGTGTTTGACTTCAACCAAACTCGGATACATTCGTTCTTCTTCGCAAGTTTCACACGCTCTGTATTCTGCTAGAAAGTGAAGTGATAGGTTCAAACAAACATGCTGTAGTAGCTGGCGCACTATGTTCGGGTTTCTTGTTCCTGAAAAAACTCAGGAAAAAAGACCAGTAAAAAACGAAAAAAACAACGAAAAAAACCGGCTCTCCCGAACCGGACAACAGTCGCCGCGGCGTCGGACTGGTGGAGCTCGACGAGTTCGACTCGCCCGAGTGCGTCGAGACGCTCAACAACGTGCCAGTTGTCGATCCAACGTGCGTGCGATTATTCAATTCGTCCGTCTTCTGTCGATTATCCAGCTGCTGGTGCACTTCCCGACGTTTGCCGTTGGTGTTCGCTGCGGCGGCGGCGGTGGTGGTGGCTGCCTTGTTGTTGTTGTTGTTGTTGTATTCGATCGAATTCAGCCGCAGTTTCGCCTGGTGATACCGGAGACGTGCAACAGCGCGCTGTTGCTGTTGCTGTTTACGCTTAACGGACCGCTGATAATCGGCCGCCGCTGCTGACGACGAATCTGATGAGTTGTTCAGGTCGTCGTCGACGTCTGGAACAGAAACGCAACAGTTGAAATGGAGAGTGAGGTGCAAAACACCATTCAATTTTTTTTGACCGTGCCGTTCGAAATCCGGTGCGCAAACTATAATTGTGTCCGTTATGCATTACGATAGCACGCACGACACGATTTCTGAGTCGCGTGGCCATTTTTTACGTGTCGTGTCCGTGCGTACGCACAAAAAAAAACTAAGTGCGAAATCCACCTTGAGCGAGCGGTGTTCTTTCTGTTAGGTACACTGGTTTTTCGTTCTGAATCTGAATGCCCGACAAAACGAAGCAAGCTTCAAACCAGCATACTGGGTGGTGGTGCAAAGGTTCTGCTCTCTGAACTCGGGATGTACCCGGTTTTTGGTCACTGCGAAGTTTGTTTGGGTTATTATTCGCAAATTATAACGAAATACGCAACTCAGGTTTGACAATTTAGTGCTGTTTGTTTTTTTTGACATTATGCGTATGCGCTAAAAGTTTTGCGTGCGAATGTGGGTTGTTTTGCTCACTCTAAAAGACTGTTCTGTTCTGTTTCTGATTATATCTGACGGAGCAAGAAGCACGGCATTATTATACCTTAAAAAACAAAATAAAAAATATATAAAAATAAAAAAATAACTCAAAAAAGTGCGATCGTACCTTCGACATCGACATTTGCCAACGGAACGATGATGCGCTCATTATTGTTTGCGGCGGTCATTTCAAGCAAGCGCAGAAACGAGCAAAACGAACGGTCATTAGTCAGTGCAGTGAGCTGCCAAAGACGCAGACGGAATTCTAAGTGCGCACAATTATTTATGGCGGCCAACAAGTAAGTTTCTTTTTTTTAAATTTGTCAAACGTTGAAAAAGTCAAGTCAAGTCGTCGTCGTCCGTCCGTCAACGATCCTCACCAACCAGAAACTGGCGGAACTTTTTTCCAAATAGCAAGCACCAAAACAGCGGCAAAGAAATGGCCGTGCGACTGGGATGTGGTGATGGCACCAAGAATCAGATCACTTCTTCTCTTCAACCGTTCGAGTTTTATAACTCCAAACTCTGGCCCAGCCCGGCGGCTTTTCAGAATTGCAAAAAAAGGTCTTTCTTCCGTCGTCGGTTGGTTCCTCGTCTCGTCGTCGTTCCGTCCCGATCCAGGTCTAATCAATGACAATTGGAAAATGAATGACAAAATCTTTCTTTAACCACAATTATATTTTTTTGGTTTTATTGAATCAAATCTATTCGTTTCGTGCGTTGGTTTTTACCGTTTTTCTGAAATCGTGACACAAACACACTTACACACAAAGTTACACACTACACAGAAAACACTCGAATTTTTTGATGAATTTTTGATTTTGATCCGATATTTTGTTTGCAGTTGCTAGTTGCTTGCAACGAACGGACGGAACGAGGTCGTCGTCGTCGTTATAAAAAAAGTTATAAAAAAATCCCAGGTCCTAGCCAAGTTAAATGTCGTCTAGACTCTTCTAGGGTTGTTTTGTTAGTTAAACAAAAATCGAAATTTTTTTTAAAGTGATAAAAAACAAAAAAAATTTAATTCGAAAAATTTTCTTCTAATATGAATCAAGTATATTTGTAAGCCTCACGGCCAGTTCACATCAACACATTCACAAAACTTCCATTATGCAAAACAAACACAATTGATGTCACAAAAAAACCTAAAGAAACACAAGATTATTGATGAAATTGGTGAATGCATGAATGAAAGCAAGCAAAAAGTCGATGCAAACGAATGGGCAGATGACTGCCCGGGTATTCACACAAAGAAACAAAATCCACAAAATAAAACCAACCGTCGACAGTCAGAAACAATGAATGTTAAAAAAAACGCGCAAACACAGTTGAAGCTTGAAAGAAGAAATAAATAAAATAGCGCGATCACGAACCGACAACATCAGACAGCACACAACGACCACGATTGACATTCAGGCACGATTAAATTAAGCAAGAGAAAGCAAAACAAACACGGCACAGTTGCTTTTCTTTTCTTCATTACAGTTTTTCTCTCACTTGTTTTTTTCTTTTTTCTTTTTTTTGTTTTTTTTTGTTTTTTTTTGTTTTGCTCTGAATACCTCAATTTTAGCACAATTTTTCGAAAGTTCAACAAAAATTTTCTTTGATACCGGTATTACCTTGTAAAACCGTCAGCAGTCGATTTTGGACCGTTTTACCAACTCAGTAGCGAAAGTGCGGGGGAGGTGGGGGGTCCACCCCGACCCCCTCAGCTGAAAATCCTGCCCGTGCACAGGCAGATGCCCGTGTACCCGCTTACCCCCTTTACCTCGACACGGGTACTAGACTCCCCCCACCCCCCTCCGCGAGAAAACACAGGATCGCACCCCCCCTCACGGTAGCGCTTGCACACCGTGCGGCTCGGATCGGACGCTCAGAATTCACATTATGAGGCAAAATGTCACCTTAGCTCATTGTAAATGTTAAGCCAAGCTTTGCGACGCTCAAAAACTTTATTCCAAAAATTGTTCAAGACCAAAATCAATCGGTAAAACGGTCCAAAATCGACTGCTGGCTGACGGTTTCACAAGGTAATGTCAAAGAAAATTTTTGTTGAACTTTCCAAAAAATTGTGCCAAAATTGAAGTTTTCACAGCATATTAGGGTAAAGGGTAAAAATTGACATTTTTGTATTTTAAAGGGGTGCGCACCCCAAAACTTTACAGAAACAATTTTTGCATTGGTGTTCACATTTGAATTTTCAACGCGCAAGGCCTGTCGGTGTTGCCATCGTGTGTTGCACCACCCCTGTATCTTATTCAGTTTCAGATGCAACAACATTTTAATCGCCTGCAAAAAATGATGAGACGCCCCAAACAATATATCTAATCTGCCCATGAAAGTCGTGTGAATCTCAACACACAGTGAAGGGCGTGAAAGAGGGAAAGTGAGAAACGTTTGAAAAAAAAACACGTGCAACATTTCATAAAGTCAAGAATCAAGTGCGTGTTGTGTGCCTTTTGCACGTCCCACATCGATTACGGATTGTGATTCTTGTGTTGCTTTTCCGAAAGACGCACAAATGTTACGCATTTTTTTCGAAAAACTGAATGGCTGAAGTTCTTCGCGCATTTTTTTCACGCACATTTTCTTCAAACTTTGCTTTTGCTATGATTTCATGAGTTTTGGAGTAACTTGTTGCGAGTAATAAAGTGGATATGTCAAAAGTTTTTAATTGATGGTCATGTGCTTTTATGCATGTGCTAAATGATGTCAAATGTCGGACAAACAAACAAAGTGGCCTATTTATACGGTAAAAAAATCTGCCATTATGGTACCTATATTGGCGCCCATACCTCACTGGTGCCCTTCATTGTTTCCATCTTGGTGCCCACAAAAAAGCTCGGCAACGTTCCTACATCAGCTTACTGCGCATACCCTGCAGTCATGTTCAGGCACCTTTGAAATGGGCACAAATATGGGGGCAACAATTAGGCACCATACAAAAAGCATGCCATTGAAAGGTACGGCCATCAACATATGGGTCGTAAACTTGAGCACCATCATGGCCCATTTTTTTACCGTGTATATCAAGTGTGTTTCAGCAAATGATACAACGCGACAACGTAATTCCCAAAAAACGGTGGTTCTGCAAGAGAAGAAAAAACCCGAATACGAATAGTCAAATGGAACCAAAAATGAGGCGACACCAAATGTCGTGTGACCTCGCTTGCACTCTGAGCATCATCGTGGTGGCAGCTACTGTGTTTGTCTGTAGTTCAACGGCGCAACAGTGCATCTACACATACTCCGATCGTACCGGTTAGTTGTGAACGCCCCTTCATATTGACGTGTGTGCGTATAGGGCACAGCACGGCACGGCACGGCACGGCACGTCACGTTAGGTCTCGTGCTATTGCATATTACCGTCCAATGGAGACGCGCCTTTGACGCACGTGTCGAGGTGTGTGTCAGCAATCAGCACAGACGTCAGTATGAACAGGCCTTCAAATGAAAAAGGAAATTGGTTGTATTATTAAGTCAGTTCTGTTTTTAAGGTGCTGGGTCGAAATTTGTTGACTCTGACAATAATGAGAAAACAACCTGACATTGAAATTGACATTACATGACTCGTCCATTCCGTATTCACAGAGTGACGCTAATGGAACTGCTTTGTACATAATTACAGTATGGTCGAATAAATAACGCAGTCTTTGTATTCTCCATCAAGGCGGCATCAGTCGCAAACTAGGAGTTGTCATTTTCAAGAATGCTAAGATAATCGACACACAATTGGGTTTCTGAACATCTTTTTTTCTTTCATTCAAATTTCGCGCGCTCCTAGCACCTTGAAAAAAGCTGCCATGTTTACTCGGCCAATCCGTACAATTAATTAGTGCAGCCACTGGACAACGTTGTCGTTTTGCTTTCTCGCAGGCAACCGCTACGTCGAGGGCTACGGCACGTTTCCGCACGTCACCTCGCACTACATGCACGCGCCGAACCGGTCAAAGGTCGACTGGCTGATTGGCATCGACATCGACTCGCAGAACGTCTATTGGTACGCGAGCAACCCGCACTGCGTCGACAGGCATTGCGACACGAAACAGGTGTGTGCTGCGCCATTCATTCGTTGTTGTATGATCTTTTATTTTGGTCCCGATGATATTCTATATGCGCGCATGGACAAGTGAACAGTTGCATGCAGGACGCGCGAATTTAAAATTGGCAAAGATATCCGCGTCCCTTTGATGGGTCCGAGTCACTTAGGCGATTTTGAGCTGCCACATGAAGATTGAAACTAGTTTCCATTTCATGTCTCCAGTCGCAGAACCTAAAAATTGATGATATTTTTAGTTCCGGGATACCGCGCGTACGCTTTGGACACTATTATTCAGCATAACGTTACTGATCTGGGTGTAATGGATTTGATTTTTTTTTACTCAAGTCCGCTTGTGGATTTGAAAAAAACGTGTAATGTCCTGCTTAAACCTCATGCTTGGTCTTTGCGACAGTAGTCTTTATGCGTGCTGAGAGTGTGCGGCGTGGTGACTGCGTATGACAAGGTGCGTGCGTTCAGACGCTAAGCTACTCGCTTCTGATTGATAACAGTGACCGTGTTTGATTGGTTCGCGCTTATGCGTTCTGGTTGTTGATTGGTTGATTTGGATTTGTCACCGTTATTACCAGATCCAAGCACGCCGGGCTTGACAAAAGCAAAAGCTAATTAATAATTCCTCAAAACCTTAAAAACGGTTGTCTTCCACACTCAATTCATGCTGGTTTTCAGGTGTACTCATTTCTGCACAAAGTACTGGACAACACCGCGCCGTCCTACATCGGCAAGTTCGACATTCCGGGTGTTCTGTTCCTGCCGCCGTATCAGATCACGATTCCCGGCGATGCGTCGCGTTACAGTCATCCGATTTGCTTGAACGGTTCGGGCGGTTTGTTGAGAACACGCCAAAAGTATGCCAAAATCGGTTCCAAGATTTATTCCAAATTTAATTCCAAGCCAAAATTCCTTTCGAAATGAAAAATGCAGAGGCTATTTCGACCCAACGTTGCCCACAAATTATTATAATAGCGTTTGTACGGCTGACGCAACACACGCGCGCAGCCGTTCCAACACTTTTGCCGCCACTGTATCGCAGGCGACCGCTTCGGCTACATCTCCGGCATCGGTGAGCTCGTGGTCAGCGACGTGCACGGCCGCGTGTTGAACCGACGCAAGCTGAACGCAGTCCGCGACGGGCGGCTCGTCGTGAATCGCCATCGCACGAAGATCGCCGTGTACGCGGCGGCGACGACGAATCGCTACGAGCACGGAGCGCTCGGCGACAAGGACGAGGCGATTGAGCTACGGGTAAATCTGTGCTAAATCTGTGGTAAATCCGTGGTTAATCTGTAATAAATTTGTGGTAAATCTGTGGTAAATCTGTGGTAAATCTGCGGTAAATTTGTGGTAAATCTGTGGTAAATCTGCGTTAAATCTGTGGTATATCTGTGGTAAATCTGTAGTAAATCTGTAGTAAATCTGTGGTAAATCTGTGGTAAATCCGTGGTTAATCTGTAATAAATTTGTGGTAAATCTGTGGTAAATCTGTGGTAAATCCGGTAAATCTGTGGTAAATCTGTGGTAAATCTGCGTTAAATCTGTGGTATATCTGTGGTAAATCTGTAGTAAATCTGTAGTAAATCTGTGGTAAATCTGTGGTAAATCCGTGGTCAATCTGTAATAAATTTGTGGTAAATCTGTGGTAAATCTGTGGTAAATCCGGTAAATCTGTGGTAAATCTGTGGTAAATCTGCGTTAAATCTGTGGTATATCTGTGGTAAATCTGTAGTAAATCTGTAGTAAATCTGTGGTAAATCTGTAGTAAATCTGTAGTAAATCTGTGGTAAATCTGTGTGTGTGTGTGTCGTCAAGTGCGCGATCTGGTGGTGGATCTGGCAGTGGATCGCTGATATGGATGCTCAAAGTACATTCGGCAGTGGATTTGGTAGCAGATCGGACATTGTGTCTGGATCACTACCATTGAATCTGGCAGTTGATCGGCCAGTGGATCCGGCAATAAGGTCCAGTCGTATTTCTAGCAGTGCTTCGGCACGTGTTTTTCGAGTCAGTGTCAGTCACAAAAAAGTACAATAGTATCCTCGTCCCGTATTTTATTTCCAGATTTTACGCACCAGCGATCTGAAAGACGAGAGCGTGATCCGACTGAAGTCGCCGGCCGTGTTCGAAGGTCTGTCGCCGTTTTGGGCGGATTTGGAAGACTCCGGGCGAGACGGCTTGGTTGCAACCGTGTCTGACCCGATTGGTGGCGCGACGCTTGTCCTGTACTCAGATGAAGGGTGGGTAAAATTGGTCCTGTTTTTTTTTCAAATCTTTTCCGGTATGCTTCAAACACCGTACTCTGTTCTGTTCTGTGAAAAAGGATTTTATCAATTAGTTTTTTGTTCGTGCGCACGGACTGGACTGGAAATTGATTCAGAAATCGTGTCGTGCGTGCTATCGTAATGCATTACAACGGATACGATTAGTTTGCGCACGGGGGTTTACAACAACGCCTGTGCGTAGGGACAAAAAAAAACCTAAATGGTGTTTGCGACCATGAGCGGTTTCCATTCTAATTATTCAGTTCTTTGGCTCACTGGTTTCTTCTTTTTTCAGAGTCGAGGTCGCTCGTTCGGACCCGATCGGCAGTCGCAACCAGTGGCGTCACCAGTTGGCGGTCGCTCGCTTCGGACCGGACGCGGAAATGGAACTGGCCAGCGTGCGGACGCCGCACTTGAGGTCGCGGCCGGAGTTCTTTCAGTTGGTCGGCGGTAAGTGACGGAACGAAGGAACGGTGATTTTTGGCGATGTTTCTAGCCAGGGCTAACCCAGAACAGCGTACAGAACGCCGTCGAGTGAGGTGCCCATCGAGTTTTCTCAGTCATCAAGTGCCTATACACCCCTCGGGCGGGGTTCAATCCTCCCCGAGCGCACAGATACGTAAGAGTCTAACGCGCTACTACCAGGCCACGGTGTGTTTCATTTAGCCTTTAAACTGACATGTATGCTGACGCACAGTGTCTACACACGGTCATCCACTGCACTATGGGTCTCCATATGTCATGCTGTCTTCACAGCTTCAGCAAAGCGTCCTGTATTTTTGCGAAATACAATGAATGAATCCATAGCTTTTTCATTCTTGTCGCACACACACACAGATCGTCTGATTCGCGTGGCGAGTCGTTACGGCTACACGACGCACACGTTTGGTTCGCGCAACCTGGACATGGCCGTCGCGGGCGACTTCAACGGCGACGGTCAACCCGAACTGGTGTTGCCGAGTAGTTCGCTGCGTCGCGTCGTCGGCCTGCAACGGACGAACGGCACTGAGAAGGCATGCGGCATTCATGAAGTAGTATTTAGTGACGCATAGTTGCAGCTACGCGGTCACTAAATATTGCTTTATGAATGCCCATTAGTACAACGGAATTGAGAAGGCATGCAAACGTTAACAGCGGCATTCATGAAGTAGTATTTAATGACGCATAGCTGCAGCTACGCGGTCACTCAATACTGCTTTATGAATGCTCCTTACGACAACGGAACTGAGAAGGCATGCACAAACGTTGACAGGGGCATTCATGAAGTAGTACTTGGGGACGCATAGCTGTAGCAACGCGGTCACCAATTACTGCGTTATGAATGCCCCTGAAAACAAATTGACCCGTGTTGTCGAACCAGGTTTTTACAGTCGAACTGACAAAAAGTTTGCTAGAGATGACAACTAATAGATCAAATTGGTCTCTGCATTTTTTCTTTCCTGTGAGGAGGACCACCTCCACCGTACATGTACTTTCAAATACAGTCGAACTCACTAAAATGTGGAATCAGCTGATTGGTCGGCGGAGGAGAGGCTGCTCACACTCCGCACCCTTCTTTTTTCGCGGATCTGGATTCTATTGAAACGTGTTTCTTTTGAATGAGTGTAAATTTCCAGCACCCTTTTCATGCTAAAAATAAACTCAAAGGGTTGGAGAACTGCGAAATTCAGATTTTTTTATTCAACAGCTCAAAATGCATCTTTTTATTGACGACGACGACGACGACGACGACGACGTCGCTTAATTTTTGCGTGTGAACTGAAAGACAAAAGCCAGTAAGGAGTGCGCTCTTTAGCCAGCTGAAGGGGGTTTCATTTCTAGCTGACCGATAGACTGCGTCCGCAATTAAAAAATGCGTTCCGACTTCGCGGCGACGACACGACGACGACTTTGGTTTCATCTTTCATTTTCACCGTTTTCAAGTTGTTTTTGGTAAGCTGCTGTGTTCATTTACTTGGTGCACGCAGCAAACCATGCACAGCGCACTCCTTTCAGGCTTTTGTCTTTTAGTTCAAACGCAAAAATTAAGCGACGACGTCGTCGTCGTCGTCAATAAAAAAATGCATTTTGAGCTGTTAAATAAAAAAATCTAAATTTCGCAGTTCTCCAACCCTTTGAGTTTATTTTTAGCATGAAAAGGGTGCTGGAAATTCACACTCATTCAAAAGAAATACGTTTCAATAGAATCCAGATCCACGAAAAAAGAAGGGTGCGGAGTGTCAGCAGCCTCTCCTCCGCTGACCAATCAGCTGATTCCACATTTTAGTGAGTTCGACTGTATGAAACCGTACGTCTAGCTGCAATTACCGTATGTGTGATTCTGCTATACATATAAAGCAAGTGATCTTTTCTCCGTAATCTCAGTTGTTCTCCAGTGCACTAAAATCACCACTCTCTCACTACTTGAAGTCTATAGAGTTTGCTTCTTTTTAGCGTGCAAATCATCAATTGCCGTCAGTCAGTCAGTCAGTCAGTCAGTTTTATTCTGCAGTGCACGGCATAATACCAGAGAAATGTAAGACACCATGAGTAAGGCAAGCCAAATACCACATAATACCAAATACCAAATACCGTACAATACCACATCATACAGGAGCCTTACGGTCACGGTCTCGAGGAAGTGTGGAGCGTCTGGCTGGGCGGCGAGCGGGTCGCGTCGAATTTGGCCGCGTTACAGCTGAATGGTGGCCGTCTCGGCCTCGGCGTCGCACTGACGAACGGCACGATTCGTGTGATGATGCCGACTTACTGAACGATCGAAAGTTTGCTTGTCTAAACCTGTCACTTTTTCGTTTCGCAGAGTACAGTGCATGGGAAACTATTTGAATTTCATTATGAAGCACGAATTTAATTGGTTGGAATTCAAACACAACCTATTTGCAGCTAAATAGGTATGTTTTCTTGTAACTCTGATCTTCCTTCTTTCACGAGCTTATTCTGCCCAAAAAAGTGACAGGTTTAGACAAACATACTGTACATATACTCAACGGTGTGTACAGTGATCGGCGGTTCAAACACTTTTGTTGAATATTATATATTCTAACACCCTTACACAATTAATTACTCGGCAATTTGTTGAGTAACCCCTGGTTATGCTCAACAATTTGTTGAATAAATTTTTTGTTCAGTTATTTTTGCCAGTGAATAAGCTAGATATTCTGGTGGTTGTTCAAGAAAAATTGCGCAATGTATTATTTTTTCAAGAGGTTCATTTTCAGTTTTTGTCAATATAAAAAACGTTTGCACTTGTCAGTTTTGTCAACTTTTGCATGGATAGCGTATACCGCGCTTAATTGTGCGGTTGAAAGACCCAAAGCAGCCATTATTGGTGGTGGAACCTGAGCCTGCCATGTGCAGCGAATCGCAAGGATCTAAGAGCACATGGAAAAACACACGAAAAGGCAACTAGTCATATCGCAAAGCCTAAATGGTCATGCCATGTGTACTTATAGACGCGAAATGGTGGATTTGGATGCGGTTAATGGGCAGTGGGGTGCGTGCGCTTAAAACCATTTTCACATCATTTCTACATATTCGTTGTGTTCAGCACACTGATTAGCGTCATATTCAGTTTTGTGTCTGCCTTTAAAATGACCGAAATATTATGACATTATTGGCGTAGACAGGACACGCAAGGCATACGATGACGAAATGCCGTTTAGTTCGGCACACATATACCAAAATCTGTATGTGCCTGTATACATAATACCACGCAGTACTTCAGATCGCTCACACGTACCACATAACGCCCATAAATTTCCACGTTTTTGTTATGCGTCACACATGCGGTGCTTTTGAGAAATCAGCTTTCACACACACATACACAGCCTTTCAGTTTTGTGGGTCGCTGTTTGTGCAATTAGGCACCCACGGCCTGTTTTGTGTGCCGGGAGAAATAAATTTTTCGGCCATACATGCATCAGTGCGTGGCCTTCTTTCGCCATGCGGAGAAGTTAACGAAATTTCGTGAAAATATGACGCATGCATATGTGATGAAAAGAAATCTTTTCAAAAAAGCCACTTCTGTCCTTTGAGCTAATCAAAGTGCATTTGAATTTCTCTGTCTTGGGTTTTTAATTTTTCTCATTCATACGTGTTATCTAATTCCAAAGACAGCAATTATCAGCAAATCGACTTATTTTCTTGAAACTATCAGTAGCCTATGATTTGCGCAATTCAGAGATATGCATGCAATTTTAAAGGCAACTTCAAGTCTACTTTTGAACCATAAACCAAGAATGATTCAGCATGCGCATGACCGCACTGATTCTGCTATCACCACATTAAACGTTGGTACATATGCTCGGAAACTCGTGTTTCCTGAACGATTTGTTTTCAAAATGTTTTTTTTTCATGTCGGCAAGTTTGTGATCCGCAATGTTCGCACAGAAAAGTCAGTGATTTTTTGTTCTGTGTTTTTACACCAAAATGCCGCAGTGTGTTTGTGTTACGTAGTCAAGTTCAACTTTTTTTTTGAATTGATAGATTCACTTTGAATCCAAGCCGTGAACAGATTCACTTTTTTTCCACGTTTGCCTGCGTCAATCCAAAGCACCGCGCAAACAACCGCATGGAGCACAAACAGACAAACAAACAAAAAGGACCTCTTGTCGTTTTTGTAGTTCCGTTTGTCTGCGCCACCCGAAATATAGGGTATCGTACAATATAGAGAAAAAGTTGCGGAAAGTGTGTGTACCACGCACTTTTCACATGATATTTATTCTCTTTCGCTCAAATACCACGTCGCCCCGGCATATTGCTTATAAACAATTTGATATATAGCAAAGTACAGTACAAATGTCGTCTCCTCTGTGCTCTCTCCACATTCTGTGCCCTGAAGCATGCATACACTGTATGCATCGTTGTCTCCAACCAGTTTCTATCGGCAACTGTTGCGATGAGTTTTTTTTTATTCTGAGCAGGCAGATCGCTTCTCTGGCTTGTTCTGCAATTCGGGTGATTTTAGAAAATCGTCTGTTTATCTTGTGCTCGAAAAATGGTGAACCAACCAAAATTTCATAAAACCTATATGTGAATTTCCCACGGAACACCTTGGGAACGAACAAGCGTGGGAACGATAAACCTCAAAGATTAAAAAAACGCGAAGATAGTCGACTTTTACCCGGACCGCATGCGAATACTCGGAGAAAACGCAGCTACCACTTTTGCTACAAAAAATGCTACCAGACGCGTCATCAAGCGGCATTCATGAAGCAGTATTCTAGTCATCACGCATAGCTACGCGATCACCACAAATACTGTTCATGAATGCCGCTTAAGATAAAACGATACTGCCACTAATCATGCCACTGAAACTGATGTCCCGCATGTTATTCCAAACAAAGTTCATCTTCACTAGCACGTTTACTAGCAATGTTTTCTCCAGTGATGTGACGCCGATCTTGACAGCGTGCGCTCTCTAGCAAGTATCGCGCTCAATCAAACCCATTTCGTTTATAAGAATCTCTCCTCATATAGTATGTATACCCAGTCCCTTCCCCATATCTCGCATGTGTATCTCTGCGCTTCGCCGTACTAGCAGCGTTTCATCTCTCTTCTCTTCTGCGCTTCGTTTTTGCGATCCTGAAAACGTTTGTCGCTTTTGCTTTTTTTCTATGTCGCGTGTCGCCGTCGTTTGCATGTGTGACAGAGAGAAAAACTTTTTATGAGCGCGCGTTTTATGTTCGAAAACTTTCAATGCACGCCATGGACACGCACGCATGCGCTTTAGAGCGTCGGTCATTTTATGGACTACGATGTTGATAAAAAGTTGATTTCGGATCGTTTTCTGCCCACTTAATAGTTTTGTTTTGCCAATTGTTATGGGGTTAATTGGTGCTATTAGCCACAACTTTTTGCTAGTCGATATTTGAGAATCGTTGCAGCCATTTTCAACGTTTAACA